>JANHFX010003049.1:11052-27980 GCA_027560015.1 Chloroceryle amazona
CAATGTCCTTTCAGGGAGTTGTAGAGAGTGATGAGGTCTCCCCTCAGCCTCCTCTTCCTCAAACTAAACAGACCTAGATCCTTGAAGAGGTCCTCATATGATTTATCCTCCAGTCCCTTGACCAGCTTCTTTGCCCTCCTCTGCACCCACTCCAGCACCTCGATATCCGTCTTGTACTGAGGTGCCCAGAGCTAGACACAGGACTCAAGGTGAGGCCTCACCAGTGCTGAGTACAGGGGGGACAATCACCTCCCTCCTCCTGCTGGTCACACCATTTCTAATACAAGCCAGGAAGCCATTGGCCTTCTTTGCCACCTGGGCACACTGCTGGCTCATGTTCATTTGCTTGTCAGTTAAAGCCCCCAGGTCCCTCTCCACGAGACAGCTCTCCAACCACACTTCCCCAAGCCTGTAGCGTTCCATGGGGTTGTTGTGGCCCAAGTGCAGGACCTGGCACTTGGCCTTGTTGAAACTCATCCCATTAGCACTGACCCAGAGATCCAGTCTATCCAAGTCTCTCTGGAGAGCCTCCCTATCCTCACGCAGATCAACACACCCACCTAACTTGGTGTCATCTGCGAATTTACTGATTATAGACTCTATGCCCTCATCGAGATCATCAATAAAGATGCTAAAGAGAAACAGTCCCAACACTGAGCCCTGAGGAACACCACTTGTGACCTGCCACCAGCTGGATTTGATACCACTGGCCACTACTCTCTGGGCCTGTCCATCCAGCCAGTGCTGGATCCAGCAGATCGTATTCTCATCCAGGCCATGCGCAGCCAGTTTTTCCATTAGAAATCTATGGGAACAGTGTCAAATGCTTTCTGGAAGTCCAGATAGACCATGTCTACAGCCTTTCGTTCATCTAGTAGTCGGGTCATCTTGGCATAGAGGAGATCAGGTTCATCAGGCAACGAGGAGATCAGGTTCATCAGGCAACATCTGCCTTTCCTGAACCCATGGTGACTGGGCATGATCCGCTGGTTGTCCTCTATATGGCTTGTAAGAGCACTCAAGATGATCTGCTCCATGACCTTCCCTGGTACCGAGGTCAGACTGACAGGTCTATAGTTACCTGGGTCCTCCTTTCTGCCTTTCTTGTAGATGGGTGTCACATTTGCCACCTTCCAGTCCATGAGGACCTCCCCAGTTAGCCAGGACTTCATATAAATAATGGAAAGTGGCTTGGCAATCACATCTGCCAGCTCTTTCAGCACTCTGGGGTGTAACCCATCTGGTACCATAGATTTCTGTGCATCCAAGTATCATAGAAGGTCCCTGACCACCTCCTCTTTAATCATGATAACCTCATTTTGCTTTCCCTCCCTGTCTCCCATCTTATGAGGCTGGCTGTCCAGGGGATAGCTTGTTCCACTGCTGGAGACTGAGGCAAAGTTGGCGTTAAGCACCTCAACCCTTTCGTCATAATTTGTTACTAAATTTCCCTCTGCACTTCCCACTTGTCTTCCCAGGTCACCGTTTCACATGATGGAGCTCAGCTTTCCTGGAGATAGCTGAATACCTGTCTGCTGATGGGAAGTGGTGAATTAATTCCTTGCTTTGCTTTGCTTGCATGAGCAGGTTTTGTTTTACTGACTGTCAAGGTTGAGGGTCATACCAGTCCGCTAGACCTATAACAGAGGCTCTCTGCTAACCCTTCTCCCTTCCCAAAGGGGAAGAGAAAGGGACTAAAGGAGAGAGACTTATCAATCAGAAAAGACAGAATAGCTTTAGTAAAAGTAATATTAATACAGGTTAAGTCAGTTAAGGCACCATCACCACTGATGCTGTGGAGTAGGCACTGGACTCAGTGGCAGACAGGAACCAGATTCAGGAGCTGGATTCTGGAACTGGAATCAGGAACGCATGGATTGGGATCAAAAGCAGAATGGACAGAGTCCTTCTTGGATGCCAGCCACTGAAGAAGAGAACTTTATCCTCGTGATCCCTCACATTTATACTGAATATGCCTTATATGGGCTGGAATACCTTGTGGAACAGCTTAGGGTCACCTGCTCTGTCCACTCCTCCCTGCAGGTGCAGCCTTTTACTTTCTGCACCCCCCAACGTAGTACACAAGATCCAGCAGTGGCCTTGGTCTGCACGCCAAGCCTTGGTACCAACTCTAAATGTCGGGCATTATCACTGCTGGCAGCAGACCTTGCCTGGGAAAAGCTGCTGTTAACCTCAAAGCGCGGTTTGTTAGAAGAGACTGCGCTGAAAAGTAAAACCACTGAACAGAATTAGTTCTAACTCAAACCAGGACGCCTATTAAACTATCTTCATCTCTAGCCATGAGTTTTCTCACTTTTACCCTTCTGATTCTCTCCCCCATCCCACTGGGGTGAGCGAGTGGCTGAGAGGGACTTAGCTGCCCACTAATGAACAACTTAATTGTAATGGAGAGACCTTAAAGATCCCTATTCTCCTTGCTTTTGTCTTTGAACTTTTCATTGATTGTACTTGCATGAACATTTGGTCAACAGCATAGCAAATTTTTGCTGGTTTATTTGTGTTTGTTTGTTTTTGCACATACCTAATTTAATAAAGAATACTTTCTTAAACAGAAAACCCAAACCAAACCCCAATACAACCAAATGCCGTGGCTCTGAAAGCACATCCTGCTGCATTTATCAAAGAAAAAAAATGACAGTTCAATGAATGTAACTAAATAAAGCTATCATCAAGTTGAGCCTAAGGCACAAGTTCTGAAAGATGTTGCCATCCTTCATCGTTCCACAGGTCTGATAATCATTCTAAGCTTAAGATGCACCTACCTACTGTACAATCCTAAAAGGGGAAAAAATCCCCACAAATAAACCATAACTAGCTAGAGCAAAATACTTCATTATCTGCAAGTGTATTTAAATTGTGAATGATAAAATTCAGTAAACAGTTTCTAATTAAAGGTGTGTCAGACCTTACTCTGCACCAGTTTGTTACTATGCCCAAGGGACATCACCAAGGTGTGGAGGTGGCATGCTGACTTTGCATGACAACTGCATGTCCCCAGGTACCTCTGCTTGGTCGGTTGGTTGGTCGGTCACACACAGAAGCTAGCACTATACAGAGTTTTACAACTCCTGAAGGGTCCAAATGTATCACTATTCGAGTCAAGTTGGAGAAACTGGTCACACTCTTCCAGCAAATCTGCAGGTTTAAAATACTTCTCTCACCAAATGTATATTCATGAGTCTCTCTTCCCTTCATTGCACCCACTCTCCAGCCCAGCAATTTCAAAAGCCTTCTTCCTGTACTCTTTAAAAACAAGCAAGCAAGCAAAATAACAGAAGGAAACAAAAACTTGTTTCAACACTGCAGTTCTCCTCCCCCAAAGCAGATGATCCTTGTCTCCATGTTATTTGCATTTGTGCAATAAAGTTTCTTGCCAATGAGATAGAGTCTGATTCTACCTTTATCTCATACTTAGAAGTACTCCTTCCCCTTACACCATAGCCCAGCTGCAGCAGAAAAGGGGGCGTGTAGAGGCTCATCCTTAGGAGGTGACACACAGATGCAGGCACTGCAGTGCCTCATGCAGGATTTGGAGCACCCCTACCAGCTCCCGCCCTACCCTTGCCCCATTTCAGGAGCATGCACAAGTCGACAGACAGTCCAGCTCACACCCTTTTTCCATCAGGAAAGTTTTGCAGGAACCCTCAAGACCACAGGAAGTGAGGTGCACTTTAACTCCCAAGACGGTACGCGCTGTACCTATGACAAAGGCACAGAATGTTAAGCACAAAATAATTACTTAATGAAGGAAAAAAAAATTAAAATGCTTCTGTTAAGTGGAAGGAACTAGAGGACATCCACTTCTGCTATTAGGTCCTTGAGTATGGCAGATGTTCTCTCGCAGAGCTCTGATAAGGAACCCAGGCACTTTCAGAAAGCTTCTGGATTGGCCCCTTCAGATTTGGGTTGGTTTTCCTGGTTTACCTGATTGGAACAGCCTGAACTACAGGCATTACATGGGATTGCCAGAGGTATCCTCCAACCACTTACATGTAAGTTAACACCATTTTTCTCACCCCAAAGTTCAAGCACACAGTTACCTTCAGCTTTAGGACCAGGGTCACTCTGAGCTTACACTTCACCCTGTAGTTAGGACCAGTAATTGTAACTGCTCCCAGCAGCTCAGCTCTACTGAGAGAGATGTGCGAGTGCAAATGCGTCAACACAGGACTGACAGCCTCCCCCCATTTCTAACAACAGTCAAACAAAACTTCAGAAGATCTGGAATTTATGCAGTAATGCTTTAGCAGCAACACAAGAAATTCTCTTCTTGCAGAAGTGTCACATCAGCATTGTGAAGACTTTAAGTATGCACTTCTCTGTTTTTAGTTACACTAGGCACTTGTTACTTCTCAGCTTCTATTTCCTCCCATGGTACACCAAGGTGATAACATCTGAGGGCTGAAGTTGGTCAGCCCAATTCAAGTTGTTAGAGGGCAATCTACACACTTCCTTCCCCAACTGGATGACCTTTTCGAAAGAGAATCACCAAGATTTCCCAACCAAAACTATGTGCAGCATCTTAATAATGTGAGAACATGCCTGCATATCCAGTAAGTAATCTGTGAGGGAGAGAGGATGCAAGGGCAGGGAGTAGAAGAGCCAGGACCATGAATTTATGGAAGCAGTTACAGAAGTTCAATGATAGCAACAAGAAAATCTCTCACAAAAACAACTTAAAATTACTTTATTTTTAAAGTATATTAGAACAATATTTACAAAATTGCTTCATGTTTCTCTCATAAATAAAAGCATTTTTGGGGTGAAGACTATAGATCTATAATATTTAAAATGTCTATATATTTATATATACACAGATACATACACGCACAAACGGAAGCATACAGTTATGAACAACTTTGGTTTTAAATTACTGGTGGAAAAGGGATGGGCACATCAATGACTTTTTGAACTCTCACTTTTAAATTTTTATCCATAAAAAAATCCAGAGCGGAGCCCTGGCCACAACAACAGGATGGTGGGTTTCTCCATTTCTGGGACAACTGATTCTGCAGCTTGTACAGGACCACCAGGCTCCTCGGGTTTCAGCGATGCCTAGTTAGCAGCTCAGCCTCATGCCACAGTAACAGACACAGGTTCTACCACAGTCTGCTTTACAGAGGTTAACATAAAGCTATTATACATGGGTTGATAAGGCAGAATACCTCAAAAGAATTCCAGTTGGCTTGTTTTTTGTTGTTGGTTTTGTTTTTTTTTTTAATCCTTCAACTGCTCAACTTTCAACTTGCCAGAGGGAATCACCAGTTAAAGACAGGGAGCTCTGCATGGTACTTGCATCGGGTAAATTCTTACACTTAATTGTTAATGAAGAGTAGTCATCTCCCATCTTTAGGTAGAGATTGCTGTGATTATGGAAAAACCTGTATCAAAAGATTCATATAGAGAAGATCAAATCTTATTTGAATACTCCACCCCGCAAATTTTAAGGTAAGCGTAAACCACATGTGCTTCTTAAATGTTTTATCATACTGTTTAGGAGAGTAAGTATTGTAAAATCAGCCACCTCAATTTTATTTTATTGAGCTCTTGATGCAACGTGTCTGCATTGAGACTTGGAGATCAACATGCAGAGACATCAATCTCTGCAACATGCACAAACAACATGGATATTAACCCAGTATTTTAGACCACTCAACTCTTAAGATGTGTCAAATTACTCAGAATCTTTAAAAACATTACTGCTTAGCAACAGCTTTCCAAACAAAGTTTTAAATTGTTAGGAGAAAACCATGTGTGCCTTTGAAATATATTATCTCAGTACGAATAGGAGACAGTGTCAAGATTTCTACAAAGTACACAAAGTCCAAGAGAAGCCAACGATACCGGAATAACTCTTGGAACAGTTGTAAAACATGATAAAAATCTCATGGAATGTGCAAGTCCTAGAAAACTGATTTTTAACTGTACCACTTTATATATATGTACAGAATCTGAGCCTCCTTACTTCTCATCAAGTCCTCCTACTTAGTTTCTATTTTATGTATTTGTGACGGAATGGCAGCACCACAAGCTTGGGTCAAAAATTAAACAGCTCTTTTTTCCATTCAAGAAAAGATTTTAAAGTTCTGTCAAAAATACACTAAATAGGACAACTCCTATTTTTATGAAGCATCCATGACTTTTACAAATTCACTGAGTTAAGAAAGCCTGAAATTGCTTCCAGTACCACACACTGCACAACATGAACACACACAAGAATGACATTCAGCATGAAAATTACTAGCTGCTGTGTTCCATAATTCCAGTGCTGAATTAAGCTCCAAGAGCTGAGCAGTTTCTCATCAAACAATATGGAGTGGGGACAGAGAACGGTCTCACTGGACTAAAATATCACCCACCAGAGCACCCATAACTACTGCCCATAGAGAGGAATACTCTTGTTTCGTGGAATTAGGAGAACTCCGTTCAGAACTTAAGGAGACCTGGGAGTAAACTTTGTACTTAAGCAACTTTGTGTATAAGTGGTTTATTTCTTTTCTTTTTTTTTTTTAATAGAACTTTTGCTGAATGTCAGAGAAGATGTATTTGTACAATCTCTACGCCCTGCTTGTATCATAGACATATGACCATACCTTACCCATGCACACAAATAAAGAAAAGAATAGTCTAAATGGTATTTCAATCTTTGGGCTGAGCAGGCCCATTATCAAAGCAGTGACTAATGAGAGTTTTTGAAAATAATACCACTAAGGATTACTGCCGGGAGACCCTGTAGTGGGCAAACAGTGCTTTTTATATTCTCACCCTCAACCACCCCGTATCTACCGTAACAAAAGAAAATAAAGATCACATGTGGGCAAACACACATGTTCTTCGCTACAGCTGCTGTGACTAGAAAATTACATCATTTATATCAAAAGCACTTTTGCCGCACATGCAAAACAACTAGTTTCCTGAATTTCTTCTCGTTGAGTAGTGCATCTTCAAGGCCACGGTGTACCAACAACGGTGTACTTTTCACACATCACATTGCTCTGCAGTTCTGTGAATTTAAAAAAATAAAAAAAGATTGTTCAGGAAGAGCAGCAACATTTTGTGCTTAAAAAACTTGCTGCTTAAAGCAAACAGCTTTCTTTTTTTTTTTACATTTCAAACTCTGAAAGCAAGCTCAGTGCTCAAATAATGAAAGAGTGGTATTTCACAGCAAGTGATGTTTCAGCCTCTCCGCAACAGAGAAGTGGACACCGTTGGAGCTCTGATTCATGAACAGGAATAAGCTGTAGTGGCCCCCAGACTTAGCTGTCTGACCCATCCCGCCCTTACTCCTAATGCTGGTTTACTTTCACATGCTATTTTGTCAGCTAGTGTGCTTCAGCATCTGACTCATCCCCATGTGTGCGTGAACTTTAGAGGGAAGGTTAAGAGAGAAAACAGAGCTAAGGCTCCTGCCTCCAGCTTGCAAGTCACAGACCTTGCCTTCAACCTGAAAAAGCTTATTATTTTTTAGAAGCTATCTTTCAGGGCAGAAAAAGAAGACTGGTTTCTAACACTAACCTAGAAGTCAAAATGAAATGGATAATTAGCAATTTCTGTGCTTTTAGAAGCTCTACCTCAGCACTAGAAGAGTAGGAAGGTTTTTAAAAGCCTACGATGAGATCCAAAAAGAACCAGTCAACATTTAAAATTAGATCTCCAAGCAAAACTCCTTGCTCTTCAGCAGTATGCGGTAGCTCTACTGCTCCCATCCTCACCTCTCTTCTGGTCACTTTTGAATGCAATAAATAGGCAAACATCTATTTGTTTACTGATCTCAAACCACTGCCTCGAGGAACAAGCAATAGCCACTTGTGAAGCAGGACCTATCTTTCAATGCTCTATTTCAGATTATACTAACGGGTATACCTTTTTATCAACTCATTTACGAGACACCAGCACAGCTTTCCTTCGTACTATAAAAATGCTTGAATTCCTGCTGGCTTAGGAAATACACCATAGAATTATCTGGATAAATCATGTAGTACTCTACTCATAAGTAACATAAATGTAGCAGTACCTGCTATTTGTAAGGATGCCTGGGTTTAAAATCGACTGATGTATCTTTTTCCAGTTAGGCCTAACTAGTACCTCATTTATTGTCAGTGTCATCAATTCATGCCTTCTAGAATTGGCATGATTTAAACATACTTCCACTAAATTAACAGATTTAGAGTGACATCACTCTTTATCTTGACTAGCAAAATGTTCTAACCTGATGCAAGAGTACTAGGCTAAGGGTCTAGTGATACCTCATGACAAGCTTGCTCAGTCTCCACGAAGAAACTCTATGCAGACCAACAGCACCAACAAGTGCTCTTTATCCTACTCCCCTGAAAAGGAAGTACAGCTTCTGAATAGAAAAGCATCAATAAAAGACTGGTTTCATTTTAGAACCTGAGCACCTAATGTAGAATTTAAGCTCTTTAATGAGAGCAATCTGGCCAGGCAAATCCTGTTACTTCTCTGATGGATATGAGCTGCAATAAGAATCTTTAAAAACTTGGCTATGCACTTCAGGTAGCAGTTTGGAAATTTTGGGCTGAGTTAATACAATCCCTCTCATTTCATTTCTTATTATAAATTCAGAGGGGTCGATTTCTATGTAGTAGGTGTTTCAATCTTACAGGTCATTAAAAAAAATAAAATCAAAGGGGACAAATCCCAGCATTGGGGACATTTCAAACTGGAAAAAAATATTAAGCTATGCCAGGACACTGCAACATACATCTTTGTTTACAGTATTTGGCAGACCTTTAAATATCAAGCATAACCAACAGGCCAGAGCCACAGCACACTGTTAGATCTTAAAGTTCAAAATTCAGGTTGGCAAAAATAAGTTGAAGCTATTTAAGCGATCCTTAAATTTAATTAAGATTATTATTTCAGTTGTGTTCATTTTAAAACACTACTACCTGACTATTTGAGTTTCCATGTTGGATAATAACACTTAATATTCTGTCTCACCGACTCATTCTCTTTGCTGTTTGGAAACACGCATTCTTTCCCTACATATGACACAGGAAGTATGTATTCTTTCTTTTCAATGAAATATAATTCGAATAAGAACAGCATCTGCACTGAAACCTTCCCTCCAAGTTTCACATTAGCACTGGGTAACTCTAAACATCAAAATCCTCAAATACACGGTAATGAAAATAAACATCTGGAGATACAGTTGGACTTACCATCATTCTAACATCACTCCTTTTGCATCTTTAAAAGCCAAGCAAATGGATTAGTAATGAGCGAAACGGCAAGAAATGCTTCATAATTAATATTAATTCTAAAATTCAGGTTAGAAATAGCTAGTATTCCACATGCCAATTAGCAAACAAATAGCAAAACCAAAACAAATTAAGAGTTGACCCTTTCTCACCGTAAATATTGCCCATCTTAAGCACTACCAGAGCTCCCAACACCACGGTAAGAGTTTCCCCAACCCAAAGAAATATGAAAAAGCAGAGTGAATAGGACAGATTTTGCTATAATCTTAGTATTCCACCAAGATAAATACTTCTGAAGAAGAATTAATATCAACTTTCCAGACCCATCTCTCTTTTCCTCTCAAAAGCTGGACTTTTTGCAAAACAAAATATTCTGAGGTATAAGATTTTTCCTAAAGCAGTCAAACATTGCCATGGGCTAGCAAGCACAGAACAAGGAGTCTGAAGATGCAGGCATAATTTCAAGAGATCAAACTCTTACTGAGTTGGCTTACAGAGCCACAGAAGCTGACATACTGATATGCCATCTCAGTGCTGTTGTATTGAAAACTACACTTATTTTTTCAAAAAATAATCCCTTAATTATAAGATAAGCCTTAAATATCACCTACCATTTAGTGGTTCTTCTACAGCTTTCTGCAAAACATTTAAAAATATATATATGTATAAAAAGCCTTCATGTTTACTTTTGGCTCGCCACAGTTAAATTACTCTAATTGACATATACAGTAAGTAGTGATTCTACAAAAATGAAGAAAGCTGAGTGTTAATAAAATTATGACTAGAGTTCAATCAATGACTGCATTCTCCGGATTATTTTTCCCCTACTGTATTTTTTTCTCAGGTGAAATACCTCTAGGTGGCAGCAACGGGCATGCAGATGCTACTTTCAAGCTCTAAAGCCTAACTGATTATTTCTGTGCTTTGATCAACGGTTAGTAATAAAGCAGCATGACTAAAACAACAACGAAAAAAAATAGTAGCCAAGCAATCAAGTGAAATCTCCTCAAAATGAAATACACCACATTTGTGCATTTAGGCTATCAGACAATTATCAGAAGCAACACACACAATCTACAGAAATGTTAAAAAACATAAATCAGTAATTGGTTAAGATGGCAGATTTCAAAATACGCACCTTTTCCCCCCCTCAGACTCAAGAAAATACCAAGCATCATTTTTTAAGTGTGCCCCAGTGTCAAAATGAAGCGCTTCACCAGCATTGTTTCTCATAGTCTTTAGATTACACAGAATCAAAGTGTATTTTCAAAATTACTCCACACCTATCGCCTGCCTCAAAGTACAGCAATATATGCTGAATGGTTCTCGATGGAAACGAGCAACATATGAACCATCTTAATTTTCCATTAGGTCTTTCCATAGCTTCCTTAAGCTCATGGGCACAAATTACTGTCACTTGAATTCCTCTGTATCTGACCCTCCCCCTAACTGCAGCTGCAAAAAAGCTTTTAGTGGCTGAGAATTCCAAGGATGCAGACATTTTAAAATTTTATTTCTTTCCTGTCTCAAATTCAGAGAGCAACATGATGATCACTACTATGTAACTGTGGCTATTTCTCCCTTTCTTTGTCAAATCCTTGCTGCAGTGTAAAACTGCCTTGTGAAGAGACCAGATCATAAAGAGAACAGAGTTCCACAAAGGATGTTATTTAGGATGTTGGTTTCTATTTCAAATCTTGTTTATAGCCAAAAGTTATAAAAAACCGCCCCAAACTTATAGAATGGAAACAAACAGGGCAAGAAGAAATATAAGCATGCTAGATAAAAGCGAGACTGCATTTTGAAAGAAGCATGTATGTAATACACTTCTCAGCTCATTTTTATAACATGATGAACTTTGTCAACCTTTTTTTTTTACTTTTCTTTTTTGAACTCTGTGCACTTATATTCTCTCAATAAGTAAGGGACCAATCCTCTGAAATACTATTCCTTAAAATGGAGAATGAGAAAAAGCAAAGCAAAAAAATCCCCACTGTTGTCCATACAATGGCTGCCAGCCAAGAAATGGAATAACCTAGTATTTGCTATGCTCCCCTGCTATAAGGAAATTTTATTGGTATTTTACAGTTGTGTCTCTTTTACTTGCTTCTGCAAAACTCCACAACTCACAGTTCACATTCATGGATGACAAGAAAGTACTGCATAAATCTGTGAAAATTACTGATTTAGGAATGATTACTCTAGAATTCAACAAAACTGACTGAAAAACATTCTCAAAAAAATAAAATAAAAATCAAAGTGTTTTTCCATTTGTTCTGTGTTACCTAAAGACAGACACACTTCTGTCGGATGGTCTCATCAAATTAAGGGGCATTATAGGAAAATAAGAAAAAAATATCAAGGCTATAGCATAGGAATTCAAGAGAATATTCAAGGGTTCTGTGTAAAAGACTAGGTAAAAAAACCTCAAAACCTAAGTCTTTGCTATAAGCCACCTAGACAAAAAATTCAGTGGTATTTTGCACTCACCTTAATGAAACAGCACTTTCATTCAGGTGAGCAAAAGGTTGTTATAAATTCATGCGAAAGAGTGCATTGTAAAAGAACAAACTTCCCTTTGCATCCACCACCTTTTTGTGACAGCCCTTGATGCTCCATTTGGGCATGACAGCTGGAGTAGCCATTAGGTAAGGGTGGCAGTCACAGTACTATAGACACATTCAATAGGGACAATGAAGACCACCAACTCACTCAACATTAAACATCTGTTACACAGCCATAACTTATGCTTGCTACCAACCTGGTCTGAATTCGAACTAGTGCAGAAAGGTTCAGTATCTCACTACAATCCCCTGAGCCATCTAGTCACCCCAAATTTATTAATTTTAAGCTTACCCCTGGACGAGGATGATCTTTCATTCTGGGACCTAAAATAATTACAAAAACAAAGAAAAAGTGACCAGGCAGATGAATAAATATCATGATCAACCAGATAAAAGTAACTACTGATAAAACCCAGAGCAAAGTAGCAACACACAAAACTGAAGCTTCCACTACGCCCTATCCAAAACTACTTAATACGATGATCTGCAACATTCCTGAAGTCTCTAAGCTCTCCTCTGTTCAGGAACTGAATAATCTTACCACATACAGTCTAGAACTGTCTCACTCATGTATTCAGCTCTAAAAATGAATTATGCTACACCCTTCTTTCTGCTTATTTTGTTGTGCTGGAATCTACCCCAACAGTCACATTTGACTTCAGCCAGCATAATCAAACTACAAATGCAAGATTTATGCAGACTATGAGCACAGGGAATCAAAGTCGTATATATGAGTAGCCTCAAGTCAATAAAAAATACTTGTATTGCTGTTAAAGGGCTTGCCTCATCTCTATCACATTTTTGACTCATCTTCATCTATCACAGGTATTAAATATTAGGCCTTCTGCCTTAAATTAATCTTTAATGGAAATCCTCCCTGTTTCAGGGTGGATTATTTCTAACCAAGTCCACACATAATGCACACATACTAACCCTAGAACATTGCATAGTTCAGCACAGACGAGGGACTGCGCTGGCTGTACACACATCAGCTTGAGTATGGATGCAGTAAGTCCTCGAGTGCACGGTTCTGCATCCAAACTAACAAGCTGTTTGAAGAGCCTTCAAGCACAGCTTGGAATAAATAAAAGTCATTCTACTCTTAGACCAAGTCCACATAACATTATGCTATGGTGTGCCAGCATTCCAACTATACTGCACTGGTATATTTTTTGCTTATTAAGCAGAAGATGACATAGGATTTGCTAAAATGAGAGGTGTGCATTCAAACCACTCTTATTTTAACCTAACTCAAATCAGTGGAAATTGACAGGCAGAGTTTGCTTCTTTAAATTCATATTTTGATAAGCTTTTTTCTGCACCATTCAATAATCCACTTTATAGATCTTTGAAATCCTTCTGCTCTCTTCATTCTAAGCTTCAGCTAGCCAAACATGTAAATGCAGAGCTTAAACAGCAACACCTGCCCTACAGTTGAAACACTCTTACTTAAGAAACCCAGCTTTGTTGATTTCCAGATGGTTTATTATAATAAAACTGCAAATTTCTTTACTCAAGATTCCCCACAAGCTGTGTGAAACAAAGCCAATATAGAGAGATAGTTAAAAAAAGTTACTGAAAACCTATGTAATTGTGGAAGCACACCTTCTATTCACATAAGCTTTGTCTATCTCTGAAGAGAAATCGCTCTTTGGAATATTAAGTGCTAAATAAAATATTAGGTGCTACTTACCCATAATAAACACGTAAGCCAGGCTAAGCAAATTTGCAATAGCCACAATAGCTAAACCAGCAATCAGAACAGATCCATGTGAGGGAGGACAGGCTGTTAAAAATATGGCAAAAGAAATTGTATCATCTGGCACAAGTGAAAGCACAAACTTTTATTATCAGAGATAATAGAATACTAAAATAAATAAGCCTGATAAAACCAGATGTGATTCATTCCTCTTTCAAAGCTACCCCAGATCTACTTCTGCATCTTTCTTTTTCTGTATACATCCTTCAGTGATGCAGAGACATTTACTGATTTATCCTGCCTTGCTCTACTATTCTACTACAGTTTAGCTCTCCTCCTGTCATTCACTGCAACTGAAAACATTCTTTCATTAACTGTATTTCAGATTTATACTCACATCCTCAATCCAAATTAATTTGAACTATAATTGCCTTGGATTACAAAATACAATACTGTTACTGATAAAACAGAGTGGGGAAAAAAAAAGGGTAAGAAGCAAGCAGAATATGGGGGTAGTTCTGACGTAAATGCACCACGGGTAACAGGAATGCTCCACGTTTACAGGGCTATCACAGAGAAGGAGTAGGCTATTATAGCCTAACTGTAGTTCACTACAGAAAGGTATATATAGATGAGAGTAAAAAGACACTTTTACATAATTGCTTACCTGAGACACACAGTGCAAAACCAACCACTGCAATTATATAACCAAGAATTTGCAAGCCTATCAGAACAAACGTTGCTTGTGGTAGAATATCAAAAGCTGGAAAAGACAGGAAGAGAAACAAAATTATAATTTCTCAAGTTCAACTCCAGAGACACAACAGGTAGATCATTCACACACACCTGGAAGTCAGATTCTCCTAAATTATAAGCTCAGCCAACCAGTGTAGCAATAAAGCTCACACATTACTGCAAGTCACTCAGGGATCTTGTGTATTTACACACACACACATATAAAAAAATTTGTGCATGTATAAATAAAATCATAAACCACAAGTAGAAAAAAAAGAAACATACATTCTGAGAGTTAAGTTATTCTCATCCCACTCCTAAGACCAGTTAGGAAGAGCAGGAATCACTCAGCTGCCCTACCCTAAATCTCATTTTTCAAGCAGGTAATTTATACTTCTTCCCTGAAGCAACTTAGCCAAACAAAGAGAGGTTAAACATTTTGTTTTGAGATACTAGGAAGGTCTGGAATCCAGGATGCTGTCGGAGCACCTATTTCTAAACATGAAAATAGCATGTAGATTGTGAGGTGGGGAAGGGAGCTCAATTTTTCCATCAGTATGTTCTTGAGCTAGCGAGCAAATAAATACTCACCAATTCCAAACATGAAGTATTGAAATGGTACCAAAATCACAGCAGGGACTACAATTAGGCCAAGACCAGTTTGATTCTGTGCAGTGTAGCCATCTGCAAACATTTGTATGGAAATTAGTAAAACAAAAATGCTTGACTGGAATAAAGCACATAGCAACAAAAGTGAAATACCAGCACCAAGTTCTTCAGGTCCAGGAAAGATCCCACTTAAACACAACAAGTCACTCCCTAATATTTACCCAAAGTAGCAGGACAGAATACAGAAACAAATTTGGAGTCTTATCTCCCTGTGCTCACCTTGGCGCCTGACAACCACAATGCTGTTTCTGTTGTATTCTAGAATGATTTTTGTAATTTTAAAATTAGTAGATTGCAATTAATAGGTAGTAGTAACTTCCACACTACTGCATGGAAAAGATAGGTTTGTGCTCTTATTCCCTTAAGCTAGGAAGGCAATTTTAATACACTTACTTACCTTGGACAAAAAGAACAGTTCCTATAACAGCAGCAACTGTGAGGATGGAAACTGCTAAAATAAGGCCTATTTTCTTCTCAGATACCACTTCATATTTTAATGCTTAAAAATGAAACAGAGAGAGAGGGGAAAACAATCAGACATACAGATTTTCTCGCCAAAATACACAAATTTCATTATTAGGACAGTTGTCCTAAACAAAGAAACAAAGTCCTAAAACTTTAGGATTATACCTCTCCAAGATTTCCTTTGTTTCCATTGTTTCATATGGTTAATATGCCTTACTCAGATAAATGAGACCTGGCATTAGCGTTCTAGTCAAATTCTTCATTCCACCCTCTATAAAATTCAGGTAATGTGCTATCAAAACAACTTTGGGATGTGTTACGGGTTAATTCAAGTAGATGCACTACAGACATTTAAACAATGTTACAGTGAACTTGTTACTCAGATGAGTGTCAGACTGGGATTTAGAAATTCTCGGTTTACCTCTCTTTCCCATGACACTATATGAGCTCAGATGTATCACCTCTGTCCCCAGGGGAACAAGGTGATGTCCCCACCTCACCAGCATGCTTTGAGAATGAGTAGATATGGGATGACCTACACATTCAGATGCCACTGGCAAGACCAATTTTCAGTAAGGCTGCACTCCTAAGTACCTGCCAGCTCAGAAATGGCTGATTCTAGTGAAGGGTTAAAAAGCAGCAGCACTTCATTAGTCTTTGGAAAAGAAGGAACAGTACAAATATAATAATATGCTGTGTTTGTTTCCGACTTACAGACTGCTAAAACTAAGACACAAAACGAACAGCTCTTACTCCAACCTTGAAAATTAATATACCAACAGTCTTGGTATACGTTGAAATTGGTAATCACAGAGAACAAACAAACACTGTAAGTAACCTCAAAAAAGAAAAACAAGGAGCACATACAGAGTTAACATGCCACTTACATGCACTGCACTAGCACCAAAAAAAAAACAAACAAGAAGATACAGTAGATATTTTAAAGGGTACATGCAACAAAATCTTTAATAGCATCTTATCCATGGGAATTTTACAGAATACTTTCTCCTGTCATTAAAACTTAATTTTCATTCTGCTCACATTGCTGATCACAGCAGGACCCAAATCATACTCTAAAGTACTACTGTCACTTAAACTTATTTGGAGGAGTAGGAATAGTAAAAGCTTCCTGCATACCTGTACTGGAAATTCACATTTTTTTGCATTATAAATACACTAAATAAAGAAAGCAAAACACAAAGGCAAAAAACCCCACGTAATGGCTACTCTACACTTAAATCCTAAAAGCCATCGTTGTAAGCAAAAAAACCCAACCAAACAACAACAAAGAAAATGAAACCTCACAACCCAAACCAACAATGAACCAACAAAAAATATCCCCAAAACACACTTCTTGAAAACATAAAGCCAAGAAAATATTCCCAAGTGTTACCAGAAAAATCAAGCCCAGTTCAACAAACTATTTATACTATTGCCCAGCAGGATTGACAGGTTAATTAAAAAGTGTAAATTAAAGGGAAAATAAACCCCAAGACAACAAAATAACACTCCCCTTGCCCGTCTACTCGCAGACCCACAACAAGACAAAAACGA
>JANHFX010003049.1:28080-39365 GCA_027560015.1 Chloroceryle amazona
TTAAGAAAACTTTCTTGGATAAGCAATAAATTCCCTTTTATTCAATGAGAGAATGTGTAACATGTCTGTAACCTTCCCAAAAGCAAAAAAAAAAAACCCAACCCACAAAAAACACACACCCCCCCCAAACCAAACCAACCAACACAAAATTGTAATTACACCTGCAGTAACGTGCAGAGATGCAAAATAATCCAAGCAGACTCAACTTAATCCTGTAAAATGACAACCCTTCTAGAGCTTCTCCATGGATATATCCATGAATATTTCAGGACAATTATTACTTTCCTATCAAAATTCTAAAAACGATGGTAAAAGTTTTGCTACAAATGAAAGCAATGACAACTCGTCAACATATCAGACTCTTAGACCATTATAAGCAATAATGAAAATCAGGAAACAAACACTGTGGAAATAAAATAAATATATCAGTTTTCAACCTCTGAGGGAAGAACTTCCTAATTTCTAATCTAATTCTATCCTCTTCCAGTTTGAAGCCAATACCCCTCATCACTACAAGCCCTTGTGAAGAGGCCCTCCTCAGCTTTCTTGTAGGCCCCCTTCCGATACTGGAAGGCTGCAATAACATGTCCCCAGAGCCTTCTCTTCTCCAGGGTGAACCACCCCAACTCCCTCAGCCTGTCCTACAGGAGAGGTACACCAGCCCTCTGATCATCATCACCACATGGCAGATGAGCTCTAAACACAATCCCCTTTAGGCTGCACATCATACCTTTGCTTTTCTGAAGACATACAGCTGCTAAAAATCTTAACCCTAGAAAGCAACCCCTCCAAGCAAATAGAGCAGACTGGCCCAGATCCCACAGCTTAGGGTTCAAACACCTACCACACAGGTGCCTACATCCACACTGAAGCCCCAGAATGCACATCTTTTTGACGAGGTCATGTTTCCAGTTCAAAGGTCCCAAACTCTGCAAATGCTATGGCAGACTGCTGTTTTCATAGCTTGATAGCAAAACTGTATGTTACATGTCCTGAAAGAGTGCAAGGCTCACTGAGATGGAAATGGAAGATCTGTGCAGCACAGAAGTGTAGCTTGGTGTGTGCTCTCATGCCCAAGCCTGCCAGTAACACTGCCTCAGAAGATACCTCAAGAACAGTGTATGAGTGAGCTCTCCCATGGTTTAGTTGATTCATGCCAAAAGCAAGACCAGAAACTAACATTCAGTACCAGTACGGATGACCAGGAGAGTATTCCAGAGCAAACCAAGTGGCAAGTTATTTGACACAGCAGATGTTATCAGTGTACTACCTGGATCAATTCTACTACACATCTTCTAGATACAAGCACCGTCTTTCATCTTACACATATGCCTTTACACACTCAAGTGATTTTTAGGACAAATCAATAATTGCAAAGAATTAGAATCAATACTTACCAATAACACTCAACTGAGCCGAACACAAAATGATAACTAAGAACAGCAACGCTATGATGATAGCCCTTTCCACTAGGAGAAACCATGATCCTAGAGAATAAACAAAGAAAAATGGTAGGAACAAAACAGCAACTGAGATTATTAGCTCTACATTTATTGCTCCTTTTAAGCTATGCTCTAGATTGTTCAATACTGTATGTAATACTTAGCATTAAGAGCTACAACAGGCTAAGAAAGCTATGACTTCTACCTATGCACTTTTAATTCTAATCTTCTGTGTGACAACCTGTTGGGTTTTTTTTCAGTATTTCTAGTTATCCTAAAATTTTACAAACTGGAGGTCTTAACCTCCTCTGGTGTAGAAAATAAATTTATGATATTGTCTGGCAGTACAATTTAGTTAGCTTATGGAACTACAAACAGCACAGTAGATCAGAAAAAGCGTATTTAGGCTAAGCAGGGAAGAGATGAAAAGACCAGCTTGATGCTTCTCTAGCTAGTCTATTCTACTTTCAACTGCTGTAATTCCTGAAGAAATCCGGATGTGTGATAAGGAATGCAGGAGGAACCTAAGTGAAAAGGAAACACTGCTTTGTTAGTCTTAGAAATGAAACATTTTCCTTTAGGTCTTCCCACCATCATCCATTTGGCCTTCCTTCCCCTGCATCTTGGATGCCTTAGGCTGTTCAGTCACTCGTGCTGTAAGACTGCATAAGCCACTTCCCAACATAAAATTCTGAAAATATCTCCACTGAACTGGAAAATGCAGTTGATTCTTGCATCTCTGCTCGCAATTTCGTTTAGACTCAGTCAGAATCCAAAGTCTCAATTTCTTACATTGTATTTGCTGCCATTCCTCTGCCTACACACTTGCTTCCAAAGACATTTCTCATCTTCATTTAGATGCATACTCCTTATGCTTACTCTCCACATTTAAAGGCTGTATCTGGAGCTCCAGAAATATGGAATTAAGTAGCAATACCACAGAAGTTTCAGTGCCAACCAATTACCTTGAGGAGAGCTATAATTTCACAAATTCCCTGTTTTGCAAGGGGTCACAGAAGAAGATACTGTGTTTACAACATAAAAACAAGGCAGTCACAAACTATTCTAAAGGCAGAGAAACGGAGGAATATCTGCCAACTTCCTTATCACCAAGAAAACCCTAATTGAATTAATTGTTTAAAGGAAGGCTTTTTGATTCATTTGCATTTGCAAAAAAGCAATAGTGAACAGTAGCTTCAATGCAGTTGCCATTCTGTAGATAAGCCAAATCCCAGTGATACTGTTCAATGCAACTAAGAATTATTAATGATCTGAAATTATCTGCAAGCAGACTCTAAAGCAGCTTCACTTCCTCTGTAGTGTTTCCAGATGACACTATCAGGTATTACAAATAGAAAAAAAGCAGCCATGAAGACTGGTATCTGCTAGGACTTCAGAGAACAACAAGGAACCACAAAAGGTCCAGTCTAAAAGCTTTTTTTTATGGAAATGCTTGCAATACTGCTGGTACATGCAACATGCAAGTAAGAGAAACAGCTGAACACCTTTTCCTGGTAATACATCTCCCTTACTGGCAGGGGCGGATAATATCTTTTGAGAGCCAATATAAGGAAGTCATTCCAAACTAACAAGAGAGACTTCCAGACATGGGGGGAGGAAGGTGAGGCAGGGAGAAGAAAGAAGAGGGGAGAAGGGAAAGGAAACAAGGGAGGAAGAGAAAGGGGAAGATGTAAAGATAAAATAGAGGGGAGAAAAGAGGAAAAGAAATGAAAAAGGGGAAACTTTACGGTCACTCTCCTGTGAAGATAACTGATCAGGAAAGAGCGTGCCCAAAGACGAGGGCACTGCCACAGAAATCTTGCTCACTCTGCTACCCACTTCCTAGGTGAATCCAGGAATTCTGTAAAGTGAGATGGAGAATAATTGGCTCTTATAAGACTATCTTTGCAAAAGCATCAATTGGAACATAATAGTAGTGACAGAATGAATTCATTGCTCAGAAAAGACAGACTGAAGACTGGTGCAGGATTTCCATTATTCACAAAACTCTTTTCAAATTCTGCAAATGCTGCACTTTCTTCTATTAGTTTATAATCTCAAGAGTCTCTCTAGAACACTAAGGAACAAGCAACAAAAAAAATAGCGGAAGAATTTAAAAGGAGAACAAGCGATTGTTTTACCTTCAACTAAACCCTCAAACATAAGACTAAGTTTTACATTTTCTAGTATATACTCTCAAACCTAATGTGACCTCGCAACTATAAATTCTTCACCAACCACATCTTTCCGCTGGGGTACTTTCCTCGCCGCAACTGACAACTAGAAAATGAAATTAGAAAAATTACATCAGTTTCCTGCTTTGTAGTCTTTATACAGTTTTAAAAATTCTAAACACAGAGGAAGTAAAAATAAAACAATAAAACTTGCAAATGGGGCTTGATTCTACGACATCCTCAAACCTTCTTTCCTCTTCTACAGCTCAACAGTGAATGGCAAAAACAGGCCAAAAAATGTTGAGCAAGGAAGAAGCTATAAAAGAAGGAAGGAAACTGCCTATGCCTCTTCCCCTGTTTTTACAGTCTTCAAAGAACCAAATGATTTTGTAGCATCCTCACTCTTTCAGTGGATGTGCTCCTCTCAGTCCATTTCAGGATCACATTTGTTTTGCAGTGTATATGCTTAACTCAATAATTTGACTCAACTGTGAATTACACAGATTTTTGCAGCAGGACACAAGTAACATCTGTTTGAACTTCATAAATATTTTAATGACCACTATAAAAGCTAATAGCAAAAATATCTTAGGACAATTCTACAGTGCAAGAGTTAAGACTCCATGTGCTACATATCTGCAACATATTCAATGCTTCTGAGCTTTCCAGGAGCAAGAAGCAAGTCTCCCGTGCAGCACAAATAAACAATACACACAACAGTTCAGTGAAAGGGTCGCTTCTGCAGAATAGACAGACTGCACACATACAGCAGATCCCCATGTTCAATAGCTGTGGCACTAGGGCACATGGCCAGCGTGTGACAAAATAAGGTAAAATGGCTCACTAAATGAAAAATTCTTCACTTAGTCACCATTATTTTAAACACCGTCTTCTGAAGACATTTAATGCTAGACAACTGTAACAAGTTACCATCTAGCAGTAGCACTTTTGACCTCACTAAAAGAATGCATACCTTCAGATCAAGTTTTAGAGCTCTTAAGACAGAACTTCTATCAGTTCTATAATTTTTCCAGCACAGCTGAAGAGTGCAAGATGCAATTCTTCAAATAAAAGCTCTCTGCAGCCACTGTGATGGACGTATACATCTCAGTATTACAAAGATATTAGGAGTGTGTTTCAGTACTTAATGCAGTAACATAGGGTGTTGAAAATATCACCAACTATAAAGATGGGGGGAAAGCACAGATTTTACTATTAGACAAGTGATCTTCAGACACTATTACAGAACGAAAGAATGTGTTCAAATCTTCCCCACAGAAGCATTTCCCTATAACTTAATTCAAAATAACATATATTAGTATTGAAGTTAGAAGGCCTGGGAAAATACTTTTGTATTTTCAATTTAGAGTAATACCTTGTCATATTTCTTTTTCTCTTTTCAGTAAGATTTTGCTTGTTTTCTCTCTCAACAGGTTCTAGAACAATGGCAGACAACTCACCTGAACGGTTTCTAAGTTCAACTCTTGTTTCTCCTTCTCTGTTTGATTCTGTTACTTCACAACTGTAATTTCCAACTTCTGCTTCTGCACTCTTAAGCACTAGAGAAGCATTACCCTTCGGTAAATCCATCTGAGATAGTAATTTAGCTGATGGAACTGTTGGATCATTGAAGAACTGCTGTTTTCCTCCATCAAAAGAAAAAATTAGTTTTCCTTGTCTTTTCCACAGAACTAACATGACACTTGCATTTTTCTCCTGTAGATTAGTCACATGGCAAGGTAAAATGACAGTTTCGTTACAGGCAGTTCTTTCCACAACATCTGTCACAGTAAATATCAACTGGGCAGAACCTATAAAGAAAAATAAAAATTGATACATTCAGAAATATTTCCTAACATACAGAAGGAGGAAGAAAAAGAATTACAACACATGACTTGGGAAAACAAAAACTCTCATGAAACCACAAAAGGAGTAACAAAAGAAGGAAAAAAAAAAATGCAGCATTGTAATTCTACCATAGCCCCTCTACACAGACTTAACCATTCTCACATTCATTTAATGCAGAGATACAATAACCTATCTTTTTTTTTTTTTTTTTCCTAGAAAAGTAATAAAACTTTAGCCTGCCACTTACTTAGACACTTCCCCTAAAATGCCATACACTGAAATACTGCATTAAAGCCTGGTTTCTGCAAAGCATACACATGAAGTTAACCACAGGTCCTCCCACTGATGTTCAGATTTTTGCTGATAACCACACAGATATCTAAAAAGCGAGGTCCCGGCATCAGCTCAACAGAAGCATCCTTTACAATTTGTTAAGGACACGGGGAAAAAAACTCTCCTGTTACACCTCTGAGAGAAGGCAGGCAGTGCAGCCTAGTTAATAAAGGTTTTACCATTTGTTCCTTCTTGGCTCTGAAGGTGGAGCCAAATGCCCATACATTTAGCTGGTTTCTTACAAATGCTATCTTTCCCTTTCTGATGGAGGAGGTGTACACACAGTACCACATAATAAGTAAGATTTTCTTAGTATTTGAATATATACAGAATAGAATTGAAAATGAGTATTTTTTAACAATAAAGAACCTGCATTATAAATCATTATGATTAATGCTAATAACAGCAGCACTCAAAGCAGGTAATGAAAAATCACCACGCAGTATTATGTTAGCACTGACTGTTTCTACCATTTGTCTCCACACTGCACTACAGTTCTAAAACAACAGTCGTGACTAATCACTGCTTCGAGAAAGACCTAAATCCTGTGCCAAGATTCTATCAGAAATGAAGATTCACTCACCAGTTATTGAGAATATAAAAAATTATGAAGTCAGTATTTAAATTACACCAGGAGCCAGAAGAGAGGCTAATTAAACTAGCGTGACTGCAAAACATGAATGCTTTGAATCTTTTATTTTCTATGGTTTTCCTAGTTTGTGTGAAATCATAACTGAATTTAATGGCTGTCATAATAGCCACTGCTCCCCAAAGTCCCAGTGGCATTAATCATTCAAAATACTTGACAATACCCAGCTCATAAAACCAAGCATGGAAAAAGATATGTACTGTAAAACAAACACTCCCTTGCTGTAAAAGGCCTCTGAATATGGGGCTGTTGTTGGTTTTTTGGGTGGTTGGGGGGGCGCTTTTTTTTTGTTTTTTTTTTTTTTTTTTTTTTTTTTTTTTTTTTTTTTGTTTTTCTAAATCTAAATAAGTGCAGATTGGTTTGTTAGAGTGTATATATATACGTATACTGTTCTTTTCTATCTGTGTTAAAAGCAAGAAAACTAAAAGCCTAATGGGTATCATAGATACTCTCTTAATAATAGTTTGATGTTCATTCTCCAAAACTTCCTGGATTAAGTATTTTGTGGCAATTGAGTTTGTATGATGGTTTCCTTGTTTTGTAGCAGTGATAGAAGCCCATAGAAGCAGCCTTATTTAGGTTATTTTTAACCACTCTGTAGCAAAAACCCCCCAACAACTATATGTCCCGTTGCATAAAATAAACTTAGTTCTAAAAAACAAACTCCCAGGTGTCTCAAGGGTTTGTCAATTACTTTTAAGTTCAGACTAGGTGTTCAGTTTGTTTGTTCTTTTCCTATAAAATCTCTTTTCATCATGTGAACTTCAAAACATAAGTTTAGACTACTCCTTTAAAATAAATAACTTCTTAAGCAATGACATAACTGATTTTTATCATCCACCTAACTTTGTATGATCACAATTTTTCCAGAAATAAGTGATGGGAAATCCTTATGCCTTAGGGATTTTTATTACTTTCTCTGGTCTGCTTGATTCACTGATGCTTATGGACTTCTGTAATTATCAAAGTGTACATTTTAGTGCTGCATCTCATAGTGATGTAACCTATACCCAACACATGACTTGCTCTGTCTTAGAGAACCAACTGAGAATAAATCCCAAACTTTACTTGAGAATGTTGTAAGCCATAAGTTAACTTACAACTTACTATTGATCTGTATCTAGAATTCTTTTAAACTTTTAGCTATTATGGCACTGTAGAGTGAGTCTGTATTTCTGAAGGTGCCATAGACTGTGCTGTGGATCATATTGAACTCACTACTTCTTTTCTACCAATTTTCATCTCTTCTCCCATCTCACATCTGCTTGTTCGTAGTAAAATCTTAAAATACAGTGTGTTATCGAGAAATTATTTCTAACATGAATCTCTCCGACAGAATCATGGAATGGTAGGGGTTGGAAGGGACCTGTTGGAGATCAAGTCCAACACCCCTGCCATAATCCGAATAATAGTCTTGAAAAGTCTTGAAAAGTACTTACCTTTACTGATGCTGAAGAAATGTTTGGTCTTGTTCAGTTTTGCCTCTAAATGCTTCTCTATCAGTATCATCCAGAGTGTTTGTGTATACACAAATTGTGGTGAACCCAGATGCTTGACATTTTGGAAAAAACCTGCAATATGTTACACAGAGAACATCAGCTTCTGAAAGTATCTAGTAATAGCTGCTAGGTTCATGCATGCATTACCACTAGTAAGTAGTGGATCTCAAAAAATGTATGCTTGTTCTGCACAGGTGCTGTGTTCTTTGGTGTCTCATCAGAATACCCTTCTAAATGCTCTCTCTAGCTGTCCTCATTTCTCTTCCCAGAAAAGACAATATTTTGCTCTACCATCAGCACTTCTGAAGCTCATAACTACCTTTTAGCACTGAAGAATTGAAACCACACAGAAAGAAACACCCAGGCTTAGGAATCAAATCCTGACAGGTATAAGTTCTTCAAGATGCTCAGAGCATTTCAGTTTATACAACACTAAAATAAAATAGTATAAACTTGAAATCATGTTGTATCTTGGCTGCTGAACCCAAGGTTAAGCTTCATGTCTGCTTATATTTCTTTGAGGGACTGCACAAAACTTTGCATCAGAAATCTCTAGTAGCTATTCATCCTGATCTTTTCTACACAGACTTCATTGTTTTGTTTCTATGTTGTGTCCTTACTTATTTTTTTAAACAATGGAGATTTGAAAACATCAGAACTATAGACAGCAGTTGTCTTAGGGGAAAAGAAAAAAGGAAGTTATATTTCTGTGGAATGCCTTCTTGTCAGGGTCTAGAGGAATTAAGTTGATTTCTAAACTGATTATCTCCAGACTGTTCTTCCTTATAAGTAAAAGAATCGTACATGTGTTGAAAAACCATAGAGAATTTTGCTTATAAACCACACCAGATTATCTAAGTAATGGTAGTTCATCTTATATACATAATTTTTTCTTGTAACTCATGCCAGAAATTACTTGGCTTTATTTTTGCAAATGAGAATTGATACCAGTAGCCGTGGTTTGACCATAATATTGTTGGTTTGACCATAATATTGTTGCAAGACCGCATTAAAATTTGGGAAATATTTTTCTCTGGTTCCATGGTCTGTTAGAATTATTATTTTCTTTGGTTAGTAAAAAGCATTATATATATTTAGACTGCTGTAATTCTATTCAGAAGTAAAATCTATCTATCTGTCCATTTCAATTAAGTGTGTTGGCAATGGTCTTGCCATCTGTTTTATTGCATCATCAGTGGAAGGCTGGCATCCTTTGACATCTCTTTTGTTGAGGAATTGTAGTTGAGTAATTTTATTAGGTTCATGTCAGGCAAGAGTCCTACATAGATAGTACTTTTCCAGTTTATGGTATAATCCATCTCAGAAGTGACTGTTGTATGGATTCCTAAATATAGTCATGTTCAAACTATAGATTAGTGCCAACCGGCGGTGGGATCCTGATTTATTCTGTAACTATGAATAAATGGTCTTGTAAGAGAAAGTAGCTAAATGTTGAGTGCTCATTTATGTAGCATAGCAGTGTGGGAGAACAGTATGATTTAATGATTCAGAAATTGCAGGAAGGTGTATAACATCTCTTAAATGGTAAAACTGTACATTTTTTTGAGACAGTACATATGTTTCATAGAACAGGGTAAGGCTTTTAGTAGTAGAGATAGTTTATGATGAGAAAAGGGGTTTATCACCAATGTAATAAAATATACCTATATCTTTTTAATTCTTCTGCCCTACAGTGTGCTGTATACTTATTTTCTGTTGTCCTCCCTGAAAGATGGCGGCATCTCTGTGGGGCCTTGTGCACTGAAATATCTAAAATGCAGTGTATTGTACATATACATAATTTTGCAAAAAATATTTGAATTGTTACTTTAACTTAATCTCTGTCATATGCCAATGAGATATGGTTTAAAATAAAAAAAATGCTTCTATGCCCGTCAGATTTATGGATTCGGAGCACTCATAATTATTTTCATTTTCTCTCTCCAAAGATCAGTGGGCATCTTGTTTAATGAGACTCTTGCTTTAGTTCTGTAAACTTCTCTAGAATGCCAAAGGGAAAACAATGTGTGGAAACAGCTAACTTCAACATAGTTTTCTCAGTAGTCACTTTTCTGGTAGACTGTTTTAATTTCTAGTAAGATTGTGGTATTATTTTTTAATTTATATGTAATGGAATAATGCTAAAGTTGTCTTGGTAAATTGGTGTTACTGGAAATCAGAGTTAAAAGAACCCAATGAAATGTTTCAGATGGAAGGGTAACTTGCAGACTAGTGCGATTTAAGTTTGTCTGAACTGAAGACAACAGTTACAAAACAGTCTAAAATAGATTTTGTTGAGAATAAGCAGAGCAGCAGAAATATGAGACTTGTGGGTTTTCAGTCTAAACAATTAATTTTTAACTGGGAAGATTTTGTGTCAGTCTGGATGCCAGGAGCCTTTCAGGTCTAGAGCCTTCCCTTACTGCTGCTCATGATCTCAGTTACTTTCTTTCCTGTGATGGGAATTGGGAAGCAGCTGTGCTTTCCTGATTTCCTGTTGATCAATTGGTGATCACAGTATGATCCTGTGAGCCCCAAGGAAGGCAGGTGTTGCTTTCATGAGAATGCTGATTCTTTTTTCTTGCTTGTGTATCAGGATGTTGTTGGTATGCATAGGGGCAGAACGGGGAGAGGAGAAATGGAAAACTCCATTAAATAATTCTTTTGTTTTGTTTCCAGATGTATTGTGAGACTGTCTCTCTTCTGTTATCATATTTTGCTGCTGAAGTAACTTATTTAAAAAACAAGAATATATATATTTTTTTTTACCCAAAGGAAACAATTTTTTCTTTAATTGTTGTATGAGTTGCAGTTCTATAATCTGAAGTCTTGTGAATTTTGTGTAATGAATAAAATGTATCAAAATATTAACATTACCCTGGTTGCTTGCTATGGTCTCTGAACCCTGACTTTAGCTGTGTTTTTTATTATAAGAACATTGCTGTTCCACCATTGCTTGTTCAGGTTTTTTTGCCTTCTTATGAGAAAGTGTTAATAAAGACATCTGTTGAAATGGCTTTCTAGGAGGTTAGCATCTTTTGAGTCTAGGGCTGTGCCAGAACTGCCAAGCTCACATTTGAGATTTTACTAAATAATCATCAGGTGGAAGGAGTAGCTGGTGGTTGCTGTAATTGATGGGAATTTTTCATACCTTATTGGTGTGTTTATAGGAAAATAAGTAACAGCAGTTAATGGCTGAATGTTTTGAATCAGCACTATTAGGTTTTGACTATTTACATTTCTGTAATTTTTATTTACATGTAATATTATCTGAGCATAATTTTTTGAGGCAAGCCATAGATACTGTATTTTGTATGGGAATTCTGTCTGAGATTTTTTT
>JANHFX010003050.1:0-16144 GCA_027560015.1 Chloroceryle amazona
GTGTTGCTTGTGGCGCGTCGGGCTGAGGGATTTCAATCCTGCTCCCCCCCCCCCCCCACCCCCGGCTCCCCGGCGCCCCCCGGCGGGCCGGCGGAGGCGCTAGAGCAGAAGGCCTCGGCCGGGGGCCGCCGGTGGCGCGGGGCCGGCAGCTCGGCGGCGGGGTTTGCCGCTCGCAGGCCGCAGGGAAGGGACATGAAACACCCTCGGCGATGGTTTTAATTTAAAGGCAAATATTTATTTTAAAACGTCTTAACTTTACACTTCTGACCGGTAATAAAAGTGAAATAGAATTTGACAAAGAGACGAGAAAGTTCCTTCTACAAGCAGATGGAGAAATCGGTACAAAACAGAACAAGGAAGGCACTGACTTTAAATGCAATTCCAAAATCCCAAATCCAGGTTTCTCTGCCTGTGTCTCTAGCCCGTGAGATATGACTCTTGACGTCCGTTTCCCCGCCACGTGCTGCAGCACGGCCGGTACCGGACAGGTTCCCTGGGACCGATGGGGCTTTTCCTTCGTTCCTTGGTTGACTCCCCCAGGGTGGCCATTGAGGCCGTGGCTTCACCTGCCCCACCGCTGGCTGCCCAAGCCCTTGGGCTGTCAGAGCAGGCACCGGTGGGCCCAGACCGCTAACGAAGTGCCTGCAGCACGCACGCAAACCTGCGCATCTTCAAACCACCCTCGGCGGGTGGCCATGTCCTCTCCAGAAAGAATGTGCCCTTCGTGGGGGGGATCGCGCAAGACCAGTTAGGCCAAAACTGTCGGCACGCCGCCACACACGTGCTTTCTCTCATCCTGTCCTACCATGACACTTTTAGTATGGGTTTATTTGCAGAGTTTGACTGCAGATTTATACCCTGTTTCAAGATGAATGATATTATTTCTACTGGTATTTTTCATGGGCATTTCTGTAACAGTCAGAAGCCTTTATGTGGAGTCACATTAAAACTCTTGATAGTTAGTTATGGTTTTAACCTCAAAATCTAAAATGGACTAATCAAAAACACCGCACTGCACATGTTAAGTAATGCTTCCATACCCTTCTTTTTAAAAAAAAAAAAAACAAAAGTGGAATCACCCAGTGAAAGAATAAATACATGTAGAAATCAATGAGAGACGCACAAAAGAAAATAGGTTCCTTGATTCTTTGAAAGAGACCATATCGGAACAGAAAGGATTCGAGGGTTTCTATATTCGCAGAACTCCACTGTTGGCGGCAGCTCAGAGTTCCTTGGCAGTACAGGACATTGCACCAGCAAAGGGACCTTTTTTCTGTCTTAGGAGTGCAGCTGTAACTAGTGAGGACCTCTGTCTGATTGAGGAGGGCAGGGGGGGAAAGGGGGATTTCACTTCTGCCTAAAACTGTTTTTTTGGCAATGTTTTGAAGTATGCTAAAGTGGAAATAAAGCTATAGACACAAAAAACAGAGAGGGTGGAGGCCATGATGTACCAGACTATAAAAGCAACAAGGTAGAGAAGAGGTAGAGGAAGATAAATGAAAAGTTTTTTAATGGACACAATTACCTTTAAGGAAGAAAGTGGTTTTTGTTTTTGTTAAGAAGCTGTGTAGGGGAGAAGGGGTGCAAGGAAGGACCCTTTCATAGGAGGGAAGTTGAAGTTTGTAAAGGAAGAATCATTTTGGCCATGATAAAGAGTAGAAGGAAAACTGAATACTGTTACTGAAATTGGAGACATTTTTGCCTTTTTGAAGTTCTTTTTTAGAAAGACAAAATTTAAATACTAACAGTTGATGCCGGCCTCCTCTTATCTCACATTGTAAATGGACAAAGGGAGGATACATACGATCCAAAGGTTAAAAGGAAAAAAAAGAAGACGTTCACAAGGAAGAGTAGTAGGATAAGGAAGGGAACGACAAAGGTGTGACCTAAGAAGAGGCAGAACAAGACTCCTGTACAAAATGGAAAAATCTAGACCAGAACTTCACCTGTTTTTTCCAATCTTTTTAATTAGCTAAATGCAATTACTGAGACTAGCTAAACAGCTGATGTTCTTTCCATTGCCTTCCACTACATGTTTGTATTAGTCACTGGAACATCATAATGCTACCCACACAACTGTGAAACAGGGAGTTTTGGCTGTTGCGTCAAGGAAATCCTGAGAAACTTGAGCCTGCAGAGTCAGAGCACCAGCTGCCAACCTGAGCAACAATTACTGGCAGCGGGAGAGTTAATCCAGGCGCTGAATTTGCCAGACTTTCAAAGACTAACCCCGGGGAAGGAACTGGAGCACTTCATGCCTCCTACTATGATGTCTTCAGTCCAATTGAGAAATACAATTTAGCCTTGAATTACCACAATCCTTGTTTTCAATAAATTCTCTTCTGCCTGAAAAGTTACAAATTCAGTTCAACGGCAGAAATAAGGACATGATTTCAGAGCACAGAGTTATTAGCAGTGGGTGGAGAATTAATGCTGTAGTCACAGAATAATTACACCTTGATGGCAATATATCAATCAAGGTGATCTTTATCTCCCCAGAATTTTCCTTAATCTTTTTTCACTTTCCCTCCAAACTTTCACCTGAAGAAAGTCTTTGCCTAAGCACAGGCAACTGAGTGGGTCTCCAGATCTTTGGGGTTTTTTTTAAAAAAAGGTACTTTGTGGTTCTAGTATGTATTTCAGCCTGTCACTGGTGATTTTGCTCACAAGCATTTCTGATAACATGGTAGGGAAGTGTATTTATGATGACAAGAACATAAGTCATGGGTATTCAAACACAACAAAGTTTTATTTGTCAGAACGGTAGCGTCTATGAACACAAGCTACCAGCAGCCCTCTTGTATCAATCTCCTTCCCCCAGATAAAACCCTCATGACTACAACCTGACCGTGGCCACCTGCAGAATCTCTTTGCTCACTACACCTGTTTCAGAAGCCTGCTTCAGCTGTGACACAGGACTTCACATAAGACTTTGCAAGATTTAAAAGAGAGGAAGAAACTCCAGGGAAAAAAAATTCCTTTTCCAGTGAGAAATTTTTTACAGTCTGGTTTAGGTCCATGGTGTCAATAAAATGAAATGTTTCTCCATTTTGAATGTTTACATGCAGTCAGTAGAGAGAAAGAAAGGAAAAGAATAGAGCGGAAAGGACAAGAACAGAACAGGTCTGTGCCTCCATCATTCTGAGGTTGGGCTTTTTAGTTACATGATGCTCTAATTCAAGAAAATGAACACATTAACTTTTTTTCCAGTATGTAAGGTGATGTATGTATTCCCAGGTAGGGGAAATGGTGTCTTTTAACTATTTCAGTTAAAACATCAGACCTTGTTTAGATAAAGCAAGGGCTTTTCTGAAATAACTACGGTGGGTGAGTCTGTCCTATTCCAGTTCCAGTATGGTTTCAACACTAACAGGTAAGAAAGGCTTCTAGGCAGCAGAAGTTGATTTTATCCCACAGAATATTCCTTGCCTCAGGCTTGCTGCCTCCCACTTAAGTATTTGAAGCATTAGGAATGTCTGGAAGAATTGCACATGCCCTGTCAATCTCAATACCACCTGAAAGGATGAGCACCTAAACTCTGACTGAGCTGGCTGATGCATAAACATCAGACCTCCCTGTGCTGTCCAGAGGAGACTCGCTCCTAAGAATTTTAAGAATACATCACTATGTACTAATGAAGAGTAATTAAACCATAAAGATAGACATCACGTTAGCATGTTACAATCAAGGACTAGGAATTCAGTGCTTCTTGCAGAGAATTTAGGTGCTGGACCCTTGCTCTTTCAGCTCAGTCCTTAAATCTCCAAACTGAGGAACAGCTGAAATGAGCTTGCCCTTTGCACACTGCTGCCCTCACCCAGATTTTCCCCACAAAGCTCTACTTTGGTATCTAAGGAATTCTAAAGTGAATATAAATTAATGACAGTGTTATCTAAAGTGGAGGTCTGCCCTAATTTCAGCCACTGGTGTAACTGTATGCCAGCAAACCTTAGAAGCATCAGGAAAGTCCACTCATTTTGCTATACGCTTTTACCCCTAGCTCAAATCGGGATGGCATTTAGGTAAAGATGGTGGCTTGCAATGGTGTACTTTGTTTGGAAGCTAGTGTTTGTATGATGTTCAGCAGCTGTCTGCTGATAGCTAAAATCAGGCCACATTCTCAGTAAAGACAAGACCTTAATTTGAGGCTTTAGCACTGATAATAGTCTCTGCTGTCTGTGGACTAACGTCTGAGAGGAAGATACACCCTGAGAGCTTTTAGAACTGCTCACCTTCCATGCTAAAAAATAACCTCCCTGAACACCAGAAAACATGAATTCATGCTGTCTCGCCTCTGGAGAGTTTATGGCTGAAGAAGTTTGAATGCTATCATCTGTCAGGTGTTAGAAGCATGCACCAGAAAAAGAAAGACATTTACTCCAGCCTGAATGCTCAAAGTTTCTATCAGGCAAGCATTTGACTGGGCATTTCTTCTACAAGAATATTTTTTTTTTTTTTTTACTGTTGTTATAATAAATGCATTGAGAAGCTCCTAAAATGGACTTTAGGTCTGTGTGTGAGGGATACAAATACCAGCTCATTAAGGATAAAAGCTAAACACCGGTGACTGAAAAATTCTGAAACACTACTTCTCAGTGCTATTTTTTAAAGTAATACCAAAGCAACAACAACCAGCAAGAAAATATAACCATTGAAAATAACTGCTCTGTCTTTCACACTATTTCCTCATCAGTGTCAGAGGATCATGAATGCCTGCATACAAAAATGTTTTATGAGATGAGATCAGTGGCAATTTAACAGGGTACAATGTAATGTCAGATTTCAGTCCAGACTCAATCTAGGCCACATGTCCTGGGGAGAGGATGAAGGAATATGTGTGCCTTAAAGGCAGATAGTAAGAGATTCTTTCCTAGCATTACTTTCCTCTGTTCATTCCAAATAGTGCAATATTCCAAGTACTTAGAAGGAACTGGTCTTTGTTTATTATCAACAGTGGTTGGCAATTGTCCAAAAAGAGGATAAACTCTTTGTAAGCACAGTTCTTAGGAGATTGTTGCATGTGTGTGATAACTTAAGACTAGAAAGACTTTTACTAATACCGCATTTTTTCCTGTGAGACCTGGAATAACAACTCAGCCACAAGTTGCATGGGCCAAATTCAAACATGATGTGCAGGATAAGTATAAGTTACCATGTGTTTTTCTTGGATTCAGACTTTATGGAATGATAAAAAACAAACCTGACTGCATTTTCACCGGGGGGAGTTGGAAGGTGACATCTCATTTTGTCTCACACATCCATCCTCCTAGAAGAAAGTTATCACATCTCTTATATCAGATTATATTCTCTCAGCTGCAGAATATATTTATATTTATTCATCTTTATATATAGATTTATTCACCTCTATAATATCAATCGAGTAAGATGTGACTTGTTTTGTTGGGAACATGAGAAAAACCATCCCAACTGAAATAAACCAGGAAAGCCTTAGAGTAGATGTAGTTATGTCAATAAAATAGCTTTTATTCAGTAATGGAGAGATCCGTAGAGAACTTCTGTTGTTAGTCGCTTTCAACTCAAAATCCGCCTGGTGTAGTTTTCCCCCTGTAGTCATGCCAGGAAATATTTCCAAGCACAGACAAGGCATTCAGCAGCACAGTCCTCAGCAGAGTTGCCCCTGGTGTGACCCCTTACATCTGTATAAATTGGCACCAGCATGTCCAGATGAGAATAGCAGCGGTTTACAGTCACACTGCATCCACGTAAATGACAAGAGAAGGAGTACGGTAGTACGAAATCAGGCCCAGGTACTCTCATTCAGAGGAGTGTGACCTTGAGCCCATGGGTGGAAATAACTGAGCAGCTTTCCAGAAGTCATGCTGGTGTGTCCTCCACTTGCCCCCAGCCATCTATTCCCACACTACCCAGTCTCCATACTATTCCATTTCTGCCAGGCATCTGCACAAGGGGATATTACATGGTTCATATCACAGCACTGTGAGCAGCTGAGCAGCCACAGTAGAGTGTCAGGCACCAGGATGTAAGCGGTGCCACTGCCACACACCACACACAGGACTATGAGAGCAACTCTGAGAGACTCTAAAGGAACTGCTGCTCTTATTCTTGTGGACAATGAATCAATGAGACGGAGGTGGTGCAGCTCTGCAGGTTAATGGCTGTCTCACTCTACATTAATTTGCCTGCCCATAAGTATTTTTTGCAATTGGGCTTGAATTTCTGTGATGTAAACAGTGGTGTACCAGACAGCAGTGTAAATTCCACCATTGTGGTCTCACTTCAGTGAGGGGTCTGGTGTTGCATCGGTCTCCCTGGCAGGAATATTAGGGCAGGGATCTGAAGACTGTTTCAATTAAAAGACAGCAAGTAGCCAACAGGGAGCTGATTTACCTCAGACACACAAAAAGGTGATATTCCCATGGCTTGGGTATGGCCAGCTGGACTATGGAAGATTTATCTTGAGCTGCAGTGAGACATTATTACCCCTCTTTACTGTCCACTCTTGCCTGGGTGCTGGGAATACTGCGTTCTGCAGGAAAGCCATCAAAAGGTACCATTTCAGTGTAAAGTGCAGCATTTCAGATCAAACCATTGTTCATAAGCACTTCACTGCCATGCAGAGAATGCATATCTTTACACCTGCCAAATGTAACATATAGGCTGCAATTTCTATCAGAGAATCAGAGAATCATAGTAGGGGTTGGAAGGGACCTCTGGAGACCATCAGTTCAACTCCTCCAACATATCCAGGTGGGTTTTGAAAGTCTCAGGAGACAGAGACTCCACAGACTCCCTGGGCAGCCTGTTCCACTCTCCATGACCCTCACAGGAAGGAAGTTTTTCCTCATGTTGAGGTGGAACTTCCTGCATTCCAGTTTGTGTACATTGCCCTTCACTGCCCTGTGATAACAGGGCACCACTGAAAAGAGACTGGCCCCTTCCACTTGACACCCACCCCTCAGATATTTGTAAACATTGATAAGATCCCCTCTCAGTCTTCTCCAGACTAAACAGCCCCAGGTCTCTCAGCCTTTCCTCTTAAGAGAGATATTCCTGTCCTTTCATCATCCTTGTAGAACTCCAAGAAGACAGTCGTGGAGAAGAGCAGCCTCCTGGATGCAGGACCATTCCTCTACCTGAAAACTACACTTACCCCACATATTTCTAGCATTTGGGAGAAGTTTATGCCCCTTTTCTGGCATGTAAAGCCATGTTCTTAGTGACTAGCAGATAGAGAAATGGAGACATCATAATTATTTATAACATTCTAAAAAAGAAAACATTATAGGGCTTCTTTCAAAAAGCACATATACATATAAGCTTTTTTAAAATGATGTGGTTTTTATATAGGTGAAGTTGATGTAAAGTTTAATAGTGCAATTTTAAAACAAAAGTTAGTGCAGGAGTCAAACTACAACAACAGCAAAAATCAAAACAGAAGTTGTAGGTTTGTTTTTTTTTAAATACATTACTGCCTTGATTCAAAGGACAGCGGATCTGTTTTCAAAAGCACCAAAATGCACTGAAGTGCTTTTGAAAGGTACAGATCCTCCAGTTAGTTCTTGGGAAGATTAAGATTTTCTTCTGAGAATGAAACTACCATACTTTTGAAAATCACATCTTTAACTTCAGTGTGGGATTTGGCTTTGATGTCAGGTGATGATGTCTACCAAGCTGCTATCAGTCAGAGAGATACTATCCCAAAAGTGCATTTCTTCTGTTAATGCTACAATTAAGAGCAAGGAAAATAATTGTAGAAATATTGTCTTCTCATGGCCATTTCACAGCACTTTGTAACTCATTTATAGAATTGGATAGTTCAAGTTTAGTCTTTCAAGCAGCAACACTAAAGGCTGATGACTTTAAAATGGAAAAATAATACTAAAACATTAGTATTATCAAGGAAACCTGGGAAGAAGTTAGGTTTGAAGTGAAATAATTTCTAATGCATTTTGTGAAAGTAATCTGTTTTAATTAATGCTATCCTTTTAAATGAAGAAGTTGCATTGGGTAGCCCTTGCCTGTTGCCATCAATTTAACGTTGAGATAAAGGAACAGCTGATGCTTCTTAGTAGAGTAGCAAAAAAATAAAAATGCAAAAACTCTTAAGGTAAACTGACCATGCTGAAGACCAAAAACATTTCTCTTTGCACAGAGGCATCACATCAGCTTGAGAATAACAAACAGAGCAAAGGCAGGAGACAGAAATAGCTCAACTTTGGTAAGTAACTAGACAAGAAAGGAAAGATGATAAAGACAGATTAGCAGGTATATCTTTGCAGGGAGTAATGTCTATTTTTGCTGTGCCCAAGGTTTTATCTTTCTTTCCAAAGATCATCAAGAGAAGGGCAGTATTTGGGCAGGGGGTGTAGGATGTGTGTGTGTGTCTGTGTCTTTTTTCACACACAGATACACACACACACACACACTCAAAATCTTTCCACTGGCTTTTAATTTTAGTAGCTCGTTTAACCCAACTGGAAGAGAATCTACAACTTCTTGCTTTTAACATTATAAATATTCCAAATGTTACAAAATCTATTGTAAAAATGTACATTCAGTGGGTTTATGAGGCACTGGACCTACTAATGTATTTACAGGGAAGCTCGTGTGTACTCTGTTCTGTCCACTGTTGGACAACGGTGGAGAATCCAGGGGCTCACGCTTGATCGCTTGAACCAAGCAGGGGTTTTTAAATTCACACGGCATTTTAAACCCCTCGGTATCCTGCTCTTTCTCCTCCCCTGGGCTGGGGCTGTAGAAGTGGCCGTAGCACGCTGTGTGCGGCAGGTCAGGAGTGCTTTCCAAACACCCGGAGGAGTCCTGAGGGCAAAACGGGGCTGTCTCCTTGATACGTGAGCCCTTCCAAGATCTGTTCAGGTTCAGGTTGTTGGGATGATTTGCTACGATGCATTGCCAGTTACGCGGCGTGTAAAGGCAGTGCCTTGGCTTCTGGCAAGGTGAGGCGGGCTCACAGAGGTCCGGTTCTGTTTTGAGGTGCACTCTATTGGGGTAGCTAAACACCTGCTTTCTCACTGAGCTGTTCTCATCCAGCCAGGCTCGGTTTTGCGACGTCAGGTAGTTGTCAGCAATGTTTTCGGAATCGGAATCATATTCTGTTTTGATAGGCAGCTCCAAGGGAAAGGCCGTGTCATAGAGAGCCTCTGAGGATGTTAATGGTCTCTGCAGCTTCAGGTGGTCCATTGCATAGTTTTCTGCACAACGCTGTTGTACACCCGAGTACGACTGGCAGCTTTCTGTGCTCCCCCAGTGGGAAGGGCAAGTGGGTGTTAGATTTAAGAAACTTTGGTCTCTGCTGTAGAATGATCCAGCTCTCCTGTTTGGACACATGGTCATTCGCTGGCTCATAGAACAAGAACTTGAGTTTCTTAAAGTCCAGCTACTGTTTGTGGCGCAGTTGTTTTGAACACCTGAAACCGATGTGTTAGAACTGAGAGGTTCCTCTTGCATAAAACACTCACCATTTGTATGAGGCTCAAACTTCACTTTGACATTTTCTTGTTCATTTTTTACTGCTGTCCAGTTAAGGTGCTTCCACTGGCCCAGAGTTTCAATGGCACTGTTATAGCAAAGTCCCTCCAAGTTCCCTTTCAAACTGGCAAAACCGCTTGGTATCTTCAGTTGTTCATCTTCTTCCCTTTCAATACAGTAGAAAAAAAACCAGTCAGTCAGAGGTTTCTAAATGGATGTTTTCTAGGATACAGAGAGTGGCTCAACATACATTACAAGTGATACTTAGCCCTTAACTTAATAGGGAACTCTCACACACTGGTCAATACACCTTTGCATTTGTTTGAGAGGAAAAAAAAGAGTGCACATGCATCTGGGCCTCAGCGTGTGTGCACAGCTACCCTTCTGTGGCACTGACATGCATTTACACTTCCATTTCAGGCACAGAGTTTACAAAGACCTTAAATATTGTAGTACAGTACTTCAAATTTGTACCTTGAGAGCTAGTAAAGATTTTAGAAGGCTAAAAAGAATTTTCTTTGTTTGCTATTAGGAACATTTTCCTTGGGTATGGACTCACATGCAAATACAGCATTTTCCAGTAGAGGGAGTCCATGTTTTTACAAAGAGAGAATGTCCAACTGCAGTAAATGTACACCAAGAAAGGAGAATCTTTTCTCTCTTTTTTTCACGAGGAATTAAATATTTTCAGTCCTCTGCTAAATGCAAATGTTATGATACAAGTTTGCTGCAGAACTAGTTTCTCTGGAAATGGTCTTAATTGGGTAGCGATGGACTGAACAAAACGCAATAGTGACAAAAGCTTAACCCCCCCCAGTGAAGAATTTTACAGTGAAATAGTATCTAGTGAAAATTCTCCATAAGAATGTGTATTTCCAGAAAGACAGCATACATTTTAACAACAACAACAACAACAAAATATAGCAGTAAGGATGAAGTCTATTGGAGACTATCAGGAGGACAGAACTTAGTATAAATCTCCAAGGCTGACTCTTGTACCACTTCAGTCTGCAGGAACTGTCAAGCACAATGGAAGGATTTTAACGACTCGGAGGTTAACTAAATCAACATCAAAAAGCATGCTTAATTTCACAAAAAACACAATTTAGAATTAGAGACTTAAATACAAGAAACAGCTCCTTTTAATCTGCTTCTTAATAGAAGTTCACTCCCTCCCACAGCAAGATGATGTTTGTGCCGTCCCAGTAAAGGTGAAGAGTTCCATCACTCTCAGGTGGGAGCCCCTCTGCTATTCACATGGATGCTGGGAGATATGGTGCCTGCAAGGGATACCTACTCTAGAAGTTCAAAGATTTTTTTCATTGATTTCTTCCCCATGTGAGTCATCCTAAAGGGAAAAATACATTGATAACAGCCACATTTTTTCCACCAGGCCAGATGGTAGCTGGGTTCACCTTCTGGCCCCTGCTTATTCAGTCCACTGTCTTCTATCTCCTCTCAGACCAGCTTGAAGAGATACCTCAGGAGGGCCCACAGGAACTGGAACAGACAATGACATGGAGGAAAGAAGAAAAACCTATTTGGGAGGAAAGGGTGAAGCCCAGTGAAGAGGTCCTCTCTGAATGCAAATCTGTGAGAATAGTTTCCACTTTAAGGCTGAGCCTACAGCCAACTAGATCTATCTGTCTACAAACATGCAATGAGTATGAGCATCGCTCTTTAGATTACATTGAACATTCACAACTCGAAACGTCAGCTCAACTATTATCCATGAAGAAAAAGAAAAAAGCTTAATGTAATAAATGTTAAAAAGTAGAAAAACCAGGACGCTAAATCAGTGAAGAGTTTCAGCTGCAAAGTAAGACAAAACTTCAAAACACATTTTTGTGCACGAAAGTCAAAATATATTAATAATGAATCATTTTGCTTTCAAAATATACTAGTTTAGCATGTATGTACACTCAGCTTCAGAGGAAAAAAAGACTGGAGAAGTAAATATTGGTTAGAATTATAAGAGCCATTTCATATGACCCAAGACAAAAAATGGATTTCTATTTCATAAGTAAACTAGATCCTCCCATTCAGCTCTTCTCTTAGGTTACTGCAGTCCTTCTGAAGCCCTCATACATAAAGAATACATTATTTTTTCTGAAATATAATTTTTTTTAGTATTGGAAAATATACTTACTTTAACGTTTGCTGATGGGCAAGGACATATTCTGAACAACCACTTCGGTACAGAAGTTGAGAGTTAGCCTGAACCCAGACCCAGTGATCCTCATTTGTTTGTACTTTGACTATAGAAATGCCATTCTCTCCATTATTCTTTGCTGTACAATTTAAAAGAAAATCTGTTTTAATCCAAGCAGTATTTAATATTTTTTCTTGCCCCAGATTCATCAGCATATAAAAGTACAAGCTAAAATATGTCACAAAATTAAGAAATTACATTTAAAAAATAAAATTTTTAAATCCTAATGAGGCACTTAAACTGTAACCAAGGTTTTTTCAGTGTTATATTTTTTCCCTCTCAGTAGTAGCATTATACCAGCAAGGAAAAGTTTATGAAAAATGCAGCTATGGCAGTGGAATGGTTTTAAAGAAGTCAAAGGTTTCCAGCCTGTATGACAGAAGTTGCAACTTCTGCTGCCATTTTTAGGAACGCATACATTGAGTATTCTTATTTACTATGATTGTTAATGTATCTGTAAACTTGGCATCACAGTGTTTCTTCCCACTCCAAAATACAGACTGATTCAGCACTATCCTTTGATCTGGACAATTTTTTTGCATTTTTTTAAAGGAAGTGTTTCAGAGAAAAGAGAGCATTGGGACCAAAACCTGAAAAAAAAACCTAACAAGAGAAGAGAAAAAAAAAGACAAGCTTCTTTCTCCATAAACTGTATATAATCGAGAAGTACTCAGCAGACACACCTTTGATTTGGTTTTCAGCAATCTGTAACACATTAGTGAAAGTGGCACCTTCAGAATTAACGTTTCTTCCATATAATTCTTCTGCTTCACACAGCCCTGAATTACTTTTGGAACTGGAGCTGTAGAGGACAAAAAAGGTGGAAAATGCCTTGTTCGTGACTGACAACACAGTAGAATCACAGACTCTGAAAGATGTGTTAAGCTGTTGCCCATTAGCAGAGTTATGCTCTAAGTATATAGTTACCAGCATTAAATAATTATCTATGTCTCCTGCATCATTCTCTCACTCAATCTAATGTATGACTGGAATTCTATATTCAATTAATAGTTAGTTTAGGAACATTCTGCTCATGACATATATATCTGGAATAATAAATTGCAGCTTGAATTGAGCCAAGTGCTGTGTGTATATTCTGTTCTGCCTATTCAAGGTACATTCAAGATACATACATCACACTGATCAGCAATGCACTTGGGAGTCAGCATGACTTCAGTTTGCAATAATCATCATAGCATTTGAATGGATTTCTTCTGGTCTTTAGTTCAAAATGCATATTAGTGCTTTCAAAGAGTGCAAAGTCCATAGCGCTGCTATATGAATTTTTCCCTTTACTAAGACTGTCAGAAAAGAAATGAGTATATAAATTTGACAACCATCCATGGCCAGTATGCATGAGGCATGAAGCACAGGAAACACTGAAGTTAGATGCCCACTTCGCTCTTGTCAAAACCTTGGCTGCTGCTCAGTCAGTTAGTAAAGCTTAAGTAAAGTACCTCTCTTCTAGGAGCTGAATTCTGATCATCAGATTCACCTGGGCTGCTGAAAACTTAGCAAGTGGAAATGACTTCCTAGCTCTGCTCCAGAAGCCTGCACAGTCCATTCCATCAGCCTTCCAGTAATTTAATTCTTGTCAAAAGGATGTATGTGCTAGAGCAACATTACATGTCTGGGTAGTAAATCCACACATACGCAAGCATATTCTAATTAAAGCCAAGTTGTGATGCTGTCAGTCACACTGATGAGCATTTTACTTCACAGTAATGGACCTCATTGGTCTAAGGTTATATTTTACCAAATAAGGGAAAACATTATCCTAGCCCCAAACATCAACTAAAATTCAATCATGGAAGAGTAACAAAAATAAGTGTTAGGAAGGAAATGGCTCTGAACACAATCTGTCCTCATCCTCTATGACTCCTACCCAGTGATCAGCCTCAGGCTGTTCAGTGCAATTGCAGACTTATGTGTTCATAAGCCTTCTGTCGTAAGATAAATACGTACACCAAAACCATCTAATTTGACTCTATGTTAACACCCCCCCAACACATACATTCAGCTTTCTAAAGTTTTCCTTTTCCTTTGTTTGCTACCAAAATGCCCAGGTCCCAATAATTGTGCTACCAGAATATAGGGAATTTGAAAACTCAGTAAAAATACTTTTTCTTTTCTACTTTAACATCTAGTAGAATGCCTTACTGTCATGGTAACTTCTGAAGCTTAGGAAAATACTGTAACTTTCCAGTTTTTATATAACATATTCTATAGTAATATAATACTTAGTGTATATTATATATAAAGTACAATATATTATATTTGCTATATATTTGATTAGTTTAGATTAGATTAGATTAAATTAGATTAGATCATAGCTATTATTATTACATAGTTAAATCCAGATACTCATTTTTCTAAGAAGTTTTTAAATGGAGAGTTATTTAGCCTAATTTGGGTTTCTTACGTACTTATTAAACAAAAAGCCCATAGTATACTGCTATATATATATATAGTATACTGCTAAAAGAGTAATTTGAAAATACTTTGCATTCGCTGCTGCTGTATCATCAGCTTTGTGTTTTGCTTTTACAAGCAGGCTTTTCATCTTCATCTCTGACATGGAAGGAAGTAGAAGTGGTACCACTATGCAGAATAAGGACAGCTGAGGTGGCAATACTGTTCCCGATGAGGACTTCTTCCTTTGTCCAAAAAGAAACTTTAGTTTACCTTGGAACTGCATTGTCTGTTGTACAAAAAAAAACAATAGAATTACCTTAAGCATTTAGCGTATAAACATTTAAAATGCTAATACAACCAATGAACTGTGTTGTTTAACACCAAAACTAGTTTTGAAACAGGAAGGAAAACTAGGAATTGCATTATCTTCATGCCATTTAAACCACGCCATTTCAGGGACACAGTGAGTGAAGGTACTATCAACAGTAAAATGAGACATCTGAAGCAGGTTTTTGTTTGTTTGTTTTTTTCTCTCCGGTGTACTTGAAGTTCTGCGTTATGTTCTTTTTGCTGAGATGGGCAGTGTATGGTGGTGCAAACAGCTGTTTCCTCTGTGCCTCACTCTGAAGATGAAACTATTCTTTTTCCGTGCTCTGTTCTCTTACGTGATATGGTTCCTGAGTTTCCATCTCTGCCTCAAATCTCTGTATCATCAGAAGGCAGAGATCAGGTTAATAACAAGCTGCTGCCTTTCAGTGGAAAAATGTCTTACCAAAAAATGACAAGACAAAAATGAGTCCATTTGAGTTGGGCATTTTCCAGAGCTAACATATTAGGACTGGGATGCAGAAATGACACATCTGTACAGCTGTTCAGACCCATGGTCTTCCAGCAAACGAGCATCTGGGACAGAAGTTACATTTCCCTGTCTTGTGCTGATGCTCTCATTTTCTTTGCACATGCTGTACTTTGTCATTAGAAGAAATAGCATTGGTCTGTACTAAGAAAATGGGGAAGTGTTTTCTAGAAATGAGTGATTCCTAGTATGGATATTTGAGGAGCATGTGAGACACTTTCTAATTCTGGGTTTTATTATTAAAGGACCCTTTATAAAAGGAGAAAGTGAATCATTATTATTCTTGTTCCTTAAAGCAAATTCTTTGTGCTTAAATGTTAACCATTGAAACTCAGGTTTATCAACTTTGTGCCAGGCCCTGTCCAAAAGAGCTTAAAACATAAAAATTTATAGATTCTTTCAATTCCAAGTATCACAACCTTCTTTTCTCCCATCACTCTTTATACATATGAGTAAGTGTCTGTAGGTGTTTCTTGTTAGTGCACAGTAAATGAAACATGTATCATGGCTATGGCTCTCTACAAAATTTCTGTTGAAATATTTTTTACATGAAGTAATTAAAATCTAGCGCGTCAGGACTACAGTTCTCTAAGTGAAATTATACTTACAAGGAAGCCAGAAGTACTGTCCAACAAGCAGCGAACTCGACAGATGAAACAACGAGTTAAGAAGGAAGAATAATCTGCTGTCGTGCTGTCATTCTCTTGTGCTTTAAATAATTTACTGAGAAAATATTCTTCTCCTAGGAACGACAGTGGAGGTAGTAGATATGAGATCACACTAAGAAAGAATAGCCAACTGTAGCCAATTGAAGAAGCTGTTGTGGAAACTGATAAAAATTACTTTATGGAAGGGTGACTGTTAAATGGTGTCATGTATAGATATATCTGCGCATGCTCTACCAAAAGAAAAAAGAAAAGCTCTGCAACGGGATTCAGGTGAGTTTCTTCAGAAACTTTGACTATTTTATTTCCTGAGTTTTTGTGATTGATGGAAAACAGGGTAACAGATGTTTCTGGTTTTGAGTTCAGAGATCACAGAAAATTTATTAGGAAAAGGAACAAAATAAGGAAAAAAGGTAATGAAAAAAAACCAAAAACAAACCAAACCAAAAAAAGGAAAAAGAAAAGAAAAGAAAAGAAAAGAAAAGAAAAGAAAAGAAAAGAAAAGAAAAGAAAAGAAAAGAAAAG
>JANHFX010003050.1:16244-34239 GCA_027560015.1 Chloroceryle amazona
AAAAGAAAAGAAAAGAAAAGAAAAGAAAAGAAAAGAAAAGAAAAGAAAGAAAGAAAGAAAGAAAGAAAGAAAGAAAGCAAGCAGGCTGTTGTTCAGCTGGCTGCCTCCCTGATTTTTAAGGAAGCGTTTTCCAGTTTTGGACTACAAGCGCATAGCTTTTGGAATACTTATTTCCCAAAAGACACAAGTATTTCTACAGAAGTATGAACTCAGGAACTTATTTCTTCCACTGTATATATTAGAACAAAAAATTCCAAATATTTGCAACTTTTTACAGTTTGAAATAGTAATGCACATTGTTTAGTTTTTTTTCTGCAGAATGTCTACAAAATCTTGCAAAGTTCCTCAGATATCTGTGAGACACTTGGAAAACACAGAAACTACAAGAAATTCAACAAAAGTTTCATGACTGTGTTCCTAAGGACATCAAAAAGGCTGCTGAAGGATTTCTTGCAAGTTTCTCCCGACCTATCTCGAGACTCTCCTTCCTTGGTTTCTTTCTTCAATTGCTTCCTCACCTTCTGGTGAAATTAATACATTTTGCTGGGATCAATAATTCTTTAAAAAGTTAACAAATTCAACCCTATTCTTTTTTCTGTAGTCATGATTTCAGCTTAATGCCTCCTGTAGAAGAAACCCTGAGCATGCATATCCACCTGCCACCCTTGGGAAACAGCCTCAGAGGAAAAGCAGCATTGCTAAACCTCCTTGTTCTTCCAAGGACTTCTGTCTACATAATTTTGCATGGGAAAACAAATGGCAGGAAGTGATGTTGCCACAATGGTACTGTGCAGAAATGCTTTGCATAGGATGTGTTTGCATTGGTGAGAGGAATACTCATGTTCTGATCAGCGCGAGCAAAGGTTGGTAGGATGAACACTGATGCTGTTATTCTGCATGGCTAAGAATATCTGTTGGTATATTAGTCAGAGAAAAATAAAGGAAACATCAACTTTGTAGCCACAATGGCACACATGACTTTATAAATGACAAGGATCAGGAAGAAACATCATCTATGGGACAATAACATTTTAAGTGGCCACCATGCAGATTTCCAGTGAAGAATTGGACTTGACATGGAACAGGCATGGATGTAGGTGGAGTGCAATTCTACCTCTGTACAGCGGTGCCTATGTTTCAATCAACATATACAGTCCCACCTGTGTCTGTCTGTAGCTGCTGTCCAGACAACATCTGGGGAGGATTCATGGCCCAGTGCAGTTGTCTACAGAAATCCTGGCGATCATCCACATGAATGTAATCATATATGTTTTGGTGCATTACATCAGTCTGAAACAATTAGAACAAGGAATGTTTAATTTCTAAGTCTAGTGCAGCAGACACTTATCTTTAGGTTGATACTTCCCCTAAAGAAATGACTGGTGTGGAATACCTTTTGAGCAAAGATTGATTGAGGATAGTTATTTCAGAGGCCTCTCTTTTTCAATAACCGCTTAGAATTGTTTGAGATGGAAAAGACCTTTAAGATCATCAGGTCCAACCATTAAGCCAGCACTGCCAGGTCACCACTAAACCGTGTCCCTCAGAACCCAATCTACACGTCTTTTAAATCCCACCAGGGATGGTGATTCCACTGCTTCCCTGGACAGCCTGTTCCAATACTTGACAGCCCTTTCGGTGAATAAATTTTTCTTAATATCCAACCTAAACCTCCTCTGGCACAACCTGAGGCCATTTCTTCTTGTCCTCAGGGATCAGTGCCCAGTGGCAGCAGGGCACACATGCTGCTGACCACAGCAGACCTCACCACTGCACTCACCCTGGGTGCTCCAACACCAGTCCAATATCCCCATTATCCTTACCAAGAAACCTCCCCCAAAGCTGTGTGTCACACAGCACATCACCATTAGGCCACTTAAACAGATGTCTTCCTTGGAAGTCATCAAAACACAGGCTATTCCTGAGATCCCCTGACTATCAGCAATGGTGCCAGTCTTGTAGAGAGCCACTAAAGATGCAATTCCATGGAAACACCTGCGGTGGCAAAGCAGACTTGAATAGCTCTCGCCCCCCACACTGGCTGCATGTGCCAATTGGGTCAGTGAGGTGAGTGGGGGAACTTAGCATTAAAGAATTAAATGAACCTGTTCATTTCTCTCCTGCAGGTTTACAGAATCACAGCATCACAGCATGGAAGGGGTTGGAAGACACCTCTGGAGATCAACCAATCCAACCCTTCTGCAAGTGAGCTGATTCACCAGAGCAGGTTGCCCAGGATTGTGTCCAGCCAGCTTTTGAATCTTTCCAGAGAAGAAGACTCCACAATCTCTCTGGGAAGACTGTTCCAGTACTCTCAGTAAAGTGTTCATAATAAAGAAGTTTTTCCTCATGTTCAGATGGAGCATTCTGTGTTCCACTTTGTGCTTGTTGCCCTCTGTCACTACAACCTAAAATGTTTATTTTTATTCTTTTACACATAGGCAAATGTGAGTCATGAAAAAATCCAACTGGCATCAGGTGACTAGTGGCATTCCCCAGGGATTGATGCTGGGACCAGCCTTGCTTAATTTCTTGATTAGTGAATGACAGAGTGCACTCTCAGCAGGTTTGTAGAGGGTACCAACTGGGAACCTTGACAGCCTGTAAAAATGGGCTGGCTGGAATCTCAGGAAGTTCAACAAAGGCAAAGTTCTCTCTAAATTTGGGTACCCCAGGAAAAGAAACACATTAGCATACCGAAGTGAGCCCAGGAGAGTGCTACCAGGACACTTAAGAGAGCTGGAGCACATGAAATGACATGAGAGAGAACAATGTTTGTTCAACCTTAGGAAGAGAAAACTTCCAGAAGAACTTACTGTTGTTTACATCAGCCAAATGAGTGTGTGTAGAGAAGACAAAGCCTAGCTCTTCTCAGAAGAGCAAAGTGGAAGAAGAAGTAACAGACACAAGTCACAATGTGGGAAAAAAATTTAGTCAGGGTGGTTAAACACTGAAACGTGTGATCCTGAGGGGTTAGAAACTCAAAACTTGACCAGCGGAGTCCCAGCCAAACCTGTTCTAACTGGATCTGCTTTGAACAGGAGGTTGGACTACAAGACCTCCAGAGGTCCTTTACAACTACATAGTTCTGCTATTCTGTGACATTATGATATATTTATTATACAACGACAGCCAGTCCAGGATAGCTGCATGTTGAAGGGAAACTTTTAGCTACATCTTATTCTGAAAATGGATCTTGTTTCTGTTAATAAAAACAACAACAGTGCAAGGAATTCATCTTCATCTGTCAGATCACAGACACAAAAAAAAGACAATTAGTCTGAAATGGTGCAGTAAAATAACAATTTCAGTAATAGCGTGTGTCTAATCAGCAGTAGAAGGATAAGGCAAAACATAAAAGTGCTGCATTTTAGAAAGCCAGTGAGCAGGAGTGACTACCAGAAAGTCATTGCAATGACAGTGACTAAATTTTCTAAATATTTGTTAATTTCATCATACCTGATGAAATCCTAGATAGTCCACAATCGTCGATGACGCGTAAAATATCATTCCATCTGCACTCACCACCAACGCAAAACCGTTCAGTGACTAAAGAAGGGAAAACAAAATAATTAAAAAGGTAATCAGGAAGTAAAAAGTAAAATATGTATAAAATGTAATAATTTAAAGAATATTCTAGATATGACAAAAATCACTCTTCAAAAAAGTCGAACATCTTTTTTTTTGCAGAAAGGTCTTTTTTTTCCTAATGTGAAAAGTGAATAACAGTATGGAATGTGCTTTTTTCCTTTTTTAGAAGTTAGGATAGCTCATTACAGTGTAACTACCATATTACATTACTAGTTTATTATCTACTGTAAATTTTGTCATTAAGTCACATAATAAAAACTGTAATAACAAGTATCAACTACTCTTTTTTTGCTTTTCATTTAAAACATCACATTCCATAATAATTGCTTTGAATTTATATGCATTAATACCTCTAGATATTACGATAATATCCAACAAGAAAATGAAATACATGTGCTGTTGTAACTCTTACTTTTAAACTGGGTACGTGTTTTAAAGTATGGCTATTTTCTCAAACTACTATCAAAATATATTCAGAGCATAATTGCATAAATGCAATGAATGTAAGAAGTAGGCAATAAAAGCTTCATTGATATGGACCAGTGTTTAGTCTGGAAAAAAAAGCTAAATTAATTCTCATAGACTCAGTAATGCAAGGAAAGACCAGAAAAATAACAAAATAAAATTAAGGATTAAATGAAATAGATGACATAGGCATTAAGATCCATTATGCTGCAAGTAGACTGACTACTTTTGCCACTTTTCCCTCGGTAAAGATTCAGTAACATATCTTCACTCCATCAGGTCTGCATTCCAAGGTAGTTTAGACGATCCTTTCATGTGATGGTTTTGAGGTCTTTTGAGATTACAGTTCAAATAGCTGCTGGTGAAATACTGCTATATTATTATTATCCTTGCTTCACCTTTCTCTCAATTTACTGTTGTAGTGATGGGCCTATTAATCCTGAGTTAATCCTGAAGCACAATGAGGGCAGATTTTCAATTGCTCAGTAACCAGATACACTGACATATTTTTGTGAGCTTGGTTCCTAAATAAGGACCAGATTTCCAAGACTGCTTCAAGCCTGTTCCCACTGTGACAATGGTGGGCAGCATTTCAAGAGTTCAGTTCACAACAGGCCGACCTCCTCAGAAGATTTGGTCCCAATCATAAATGTGGAGCACCTTTGGAAATGTGTCCCAGTGGAACCATACATGGCCAGGGGCTCTGCATCTCGAATAATCTGTGAAACAGTGACTGGAGAAATGTAACAGAGAGACTGCAAAAGCTCACCTGCGTTTGGAAACAACTGTAGCATCAACTAATTCAATCAAGTCAATGCTAACCATGAGTCATTGCTAAAAACTCAAGAGCAAGTCGTGTTCAGCTCCAGGTTAGCTCCATAGATAAGAGATCCTTTCCAGAATAAGCATTACCTTTGCCTAGTTGGGTGTGTGTTGAACACTAGTTATCCCTGTTGACTCTTAAAGCACAAAGAGTTGCTATACTTGTGCTGTTTTTTGGTCTAAATAATGCCCAAATTTGTCCCAGCGCCACACCAACCAGAAGACAATGTGTCAGGATTTCTACATCTTCACATCTGTGCCATTCACTGCTCTGAGAGGAGACTCCGTAGAAGGCATCTGTCATATCCATTTCCAGTGTCAAGTGGAGACAGGAAAGCATTTTTGGCATCTTGTCTCTTTGGCCTCGTCTTCATAGCAATGAAACCATCAGTGATGTGATGTTAGGAATTTCATTGAACATCTGGCAGGCCTTTTAATTTGGACAGACTAAAAATTTCCACAAAGATAACCATAGGACACTTAAGGGAGTTCCTTTATGTCTGTGGCTGTTACCATGCTCATTCCAAAAGACCTCCAGTCCTGCCCATGCAGCTGGGACAGGTAGAAATAAAGAACATTAAAGAAATGTTCTTAACCTGTATAAATTACTACACCAAGCCCTGTCTGGGAAGGCTTAAAAAAGTGACCACAATATCTGAATATGATCAAAGAATCTCATATGGTATCAGGCTGAACATCCTTAAAATGTGCCTTCTTTTGGCCTTCAGGCAAGATGGAGATTTTCAGCCGCTGTAGGAAATAGCCAGGGAACACCTGCCTTTGCCAGTGATTATTTTTATGCATCAAAGAATAAATATCCCTACTCAAAAATGAGTCTTCTTCATCCAACATACTGGTACAAACTCTTTAGGCCTAGACACACACCTAAGAGATCAGCCTCTACCTTTAAATTGAAAACCTTGCTCCCCCACAGTGGAAGGTGGGCAGGTTTTTCTTTGCCTAAGGTTTTCTTTTCACAGAGTCAGATTGGACCAGGTGCAGCAGTTTCTAAAAATGGGAAAGGGAAAAGGGACCACATATATTTCTAAAGTTTCAGATCAGTGGACTGGCTCACTACATCCGTGAAGTTGAAGGAGGTATCAAGGAAGTGTGGGAGCAAGAGAGAAGTAGTGGAGGAAAAGTTCAAGAAGCCCTGTGTTTAGGTTAAGCCAGAAACAAGTACAGATTTGAGGGAGTTATGTCAATGAAGAGAATTACAAACTTCCCCCATTTTGTTTTTGTTTTGTGCTCAACATGCTGATGTCCTCTCACGAGTTAAGATCTCCTAACTAAGTATGGCCTGGTTTTCATGACCCCAAATATAGACATCAGATGATCTGCCCTGCAGGGAGGAAAAGCAAAACCTGCTCTGGTGCAACAACAGCTTTTATGGGGCCACATGAGGCTATCGAGGTTTAACACAAATTCCATGTGTCTAAACCTCATTTTAGCTGGGAAACCTGCTGCTTCAGCCACACTAAAAAGAGACAAGCTGAACATGGAGTAAAAGTTCATATCCCATGGCTGTAAATTTTTCAGTTTTCTCAATATTACCCTGCATGCAGTTCAGTGAGAGACCTGACATCTGTAGCACCAAGGACTCTGGCTGAGATTTATACTTTTCTTACCTCTCTACCACAGCTGGGGAGAAGGAGGAGGGTGTTTGCTAGCACAGGTCTGGTACCCCAGGATTGGTAACAGTGATTGCAAATTAGTAGGAAAAGACCTTTTCTGACCTCTCAGAAAAATCTCTCAGGTATTATATACAACTCTATACTCAAGCACTTTACTGTAACACTGCACAGAGATTTCCATTATTTTGGCCAGAATCCTAGTGATTTGTTAGACCAAGTGGGAGAGAGAGACAGCTTCAGTCCATGACTTGTATCAACCCTATTGTGGCCAGCAGGACTAGGGCAATGATTGTCCCCCTGTACTCAGCACTGGTGAGGGCACACCTCAAATACTGGCTTCAGTTCTGGGCCATTCACTACAAGAAGGACACTGAGGTGCTGAAGCGTGTATAAAAAAAAGAGCAAGGAAGCTGGTGAAGGGTCTGGAGAACAAATCTTACGAGGAACAGCTGAGGGCACCTGCGTTGTTTAGCCTGAGAAAAGGAGTCCCAGGGGAGACCTTATCACTCATAGATCTACAACTACCTGAAAGAAGGTTGTATGAAGGTAGTTGTCGGTCTCTTTTCCCAAGTAACAAGGGACAGGACAAGAGGAAACAGGCTCAAGTTGCACTAGGGATAGTTTAGGTTGGATATTTGAAAAATTTCTTCACTGAAAACATTGTCAAGCACTAGAACAGGCTGCCCAGGAAGTGGTGGAGTCATCATCTGCAGAGGGATTAAAAATACATGTAGATGAGGTGCTGAGGGAGATGGTTTAGTGGTGACCTGGCAGTGCTTAGTTAACAGTCAGACTCAATGATCTTAAAGGTCTTTCCGACCAAAATGTTTCTGTGATTCTGAGAGAAAAAACAAAAACTATTCCCATATTTTTTGTTCTAAGTTACTGGGTCTCACATTAAACAGGACAACAAAGTATATGGCTTCACTTATGATTTTAAACTTTCTCAATTACTGAAATAAAATTCTCAGCAATAGCTTTCTTTCATTCCCAGTCAAAAGCACAGGAGCCACTTGCCTGGGTGATTGATAACCTGGGGGGTGAGAAAGGGAAAGAGGACAAGGACCAACCTCATACCTGTGCAGTTCACACTCCCGAATATAAGCATGTGTCTGCCCAAAACACAGAGGGGACAGCACAGAGAAGAGGGAGCTCTCTTCATTTCACTTTATTCCTTTCAGTAGAAATAATAGAAAGCCTAAAATAGGGCTCTTGAATTTAGAGAAGGAAATAACTGAACTCCATGGTTCAGTGTCAGTGGTGCTTGCTTTGTGTACAACTGGTGTGTTTTAATCAAGAAAGTCCAGTTGTATCCTACCTCAATGTTTAGCAATTTTGCATATACTTCCATATGCACAGAGGGACACACCCCCCCACACAAACGCACAAAGATATTATCGTGAACATTAAAACTTTTGCAACAAAAAACAACTAACTCTGAATCTGCAAAAAATAGATAGTTGTAAACTGACATTTGTTAAACCATATGGATTCAATGACAGATGGAATTTCTAATCCAGGATAATAGCTGAAATATGTGAGACAGACTTAAGTATGTATTGTGAATATTTGTTTGTTTCTATTTGGCTTTTTAAAAACACATGAGTTTTCTACGTTGTATTTAAAAACTGAAATCATAGGGGATTTTTTTTCACAATTAAAAAAAAAAAAAAGCCTAAGAGCTTGTCACCAGACAGGGGCCTGTGTTCCTTTGAAAAAACATGTACATCCAATTATGTACTCACGAAAAACTGCACCTGCTGCTGAAACAAAAAACAATTAATCTGTCAGTTCAAAGAAAGTACAACATTATTCTGGTGCTCACAGTAGCTGCGAGATGAAAGTTATCAGTTCCTTCCATTAAGAAGTTTTTGAAACATTATTAGTCAAGAGGTTCTCTTTGGGAATGAAGGCAAATATTTTGAGGAAGATAGGACTTCCTTTGGCAAGATCCTTTATATATCCTGATATTTTTTTCTGGTCCCATAACAGAAAATCAGCCAGCAAATACTTCAAAGATATTTTGGTCAAGGTCATGGCATAGTAAAAATAAGGAGGGGAAAAAAAAGACAGAGAACAAGTTCCAATCCACATTTCTCCTATTACTCTTCCTTGAAATGAAGGAAAAATCACTAGCATTAGGTCTCCAGAGACCATGTTACTATGGTTACTAAAGTACAACAGTCAAGGCCTGCAGCCATGCCTTGCTTTGAACAGATTTGCAAGTCACGCAACTTGGGTACTAAATTTCCAGGGTCAGTTGGCTCGCAGTTATCTGCAACAGCTTCATTTAATAGTGGATCGCTGAGGGGTTGCATCCTACGTGGGATAGGACCATTTTCTGGTGATCTAAATAAGAAGCTATTTTAAAACTCTGGAAATGATATACTCATTCTTGTCTTATGAAGATTAGGAGAAAAATGCAGAGAGCTAATGTGTCTTCTGTCTTTAACTGTATTGTTTAGTGAATCAGTATTTTTTTCCACTGGTGTTTTTTAGGACTCATAATTGCCCTTCTCAAAAATCCCTCTGGAATCCCTGAGGTTCTCTTTATAAATTCAAAAAAAAAAAGGAAGAAACTCTTACAGAACCCTGAAATAACACCCCACATAAAAGACTATTCACAAATACCATATCTGGTGACATCAGATTATGGCCTTTGCTCAACAAGTACAGTATCTCTTAGCCCTCCGGACTCTTCTGTATTCCTCTGGTATCTACAAAGCAACTTCAAAAGGAATATTTCTGTGAGTAAGCGCTATTTTGTGCAAAGGGGGAGTGGCAGAATTGTTTTTATCATTCAGTTTTGATCAAAGGCTTGCGTGTATTGCTTAATTTTCAGGCGAAAGAAACAAAAGAGAAGACGCATTTCCATCATTTCATCCAAGGGAGGAAGTGAAACCTACAGGCTGAAGCCTACAGATGTGGGTTTATATGGAGTGTCTTTTAGAGGGAAAGTGCTCAATCTGATTCATCGGTTGGTTTTCATAGACATCAGAAATGTTCCTTTTCCAATATGAAGAAATATGTACATACGATCATTATGCCGCTTTCACTCTTTTTGTCTTCCCAGATAAAACAAAGTTCACATTCCTGCCTATCTCCTTGAGCCTGGATAACACTTCAGGCTCCTTAAAGACCGAACGGAAATTCAGCATCTAGTGTTGAGAGCAGGGCCTGGCAAAATTTTCAAAGATCATTCACGTTGCCAGAATAATGTGAGTCCCGGCCGTCCCATTTACTGTCGGAGGGAACAGCTTTGCCATCTGAAAGGCACAGACGATTGCGAACCAGATGGTGAAATTCCTCATTATTCCATTTTCCAGTATTCCATCACTTCCACCAAGGAATTAGGGCAACTTTGAAGAGACATGTTTATATACGAGTCTTCCCTCTAACAAGGGAGCTGGAACACTGTGGCTCATCAAGAGGCAGCAGACAACTGGCCTCCTGGAAATCAGTTAGGAAAATGTAAGTCATTCAGCTCTGGTAATTGTGAGCTGTAAACTTTCAAGAAAACATAGTAGCTCCCTGGAGGTTGAGATTGTAATGTGTGCACACATGTAACTTCATTTTAAACCATGGTGATGGTGGGTTTTATATGCTTGATATGTAATAATTATTGGAAACAACCAAGAACAACTTTGCCTTTAAAGTTGTTTTGATTGCATGATGAAAAATTGTAAATGTAGTTTTTCTTCCCTTACACTTTCCTTCCAAGCTAAGCTTTTGTAACAAAGCTTGCTTACTCTGTGTCAAGTCCTTGGGATAGGGCCTCTCTTTACTACACATCTATGATGAACCTGATGCCTCAAAACCAGCCATTCTGCCCAAGATGGTACTGAGAAAGAAGAGCTGAAGTATCGTTGGTATGTACAGAAAGCTGATGTGGTGCATGCTAGAAAGAGATAAATCCAAACTGAATCCCATTGTTTTCACAAGTAGTAAACACTAGAAATAAAAATACAGACCATGCTTCCAGAGTGGAGCAGTACTAATGACTAACAGCTTAAAGACAGGTTAAGGAAGGTTTTGTTTCTGCAAAAGTGATTTCAAGGATGACACCAAACACCTCAGTACAAAATTTTTATATGGCATGTTTCTTTAGAATAAATTATTAATACCAACAATGCTTTCTGATATCAATATCAAGGTTTGGTGGATATTTTCATGTCTAATTGTAAAAAATCCATGATTCTGTTCTTTGCATTACCAATTAGGATTTCATATGGCAAATAAGTATATCAATACTACCTGAGATTAATGGACATAATACAGGTATTGGAGACTATTTATAGTAATTTAAAGAAGAATGATATTCAAATTATTAATTTTAAAGAATTAAAGAATTAATTCTTAATTCTAAAGCACTTCTTTTTTATTTTTTAGTACATAGATATATGTATCACGGTTACTGGCTATGCTGGTGAGCACTTGATGAGTAACATCTCATTTACCTTAGTAATTACCATGAAGGATACTAAAGTACAACATAACCTTCTATCTCTTTTTCTTTAGCCTCCTCATTATTCATGATGTTGAATTTAAAATTGTGCTCTACCAGTAATGGAACCCTCTTTCACAAATACTATGCCCTGGACTACACTTGGAAATAGAAACAATCTTTATATTGATTTATGCAGTTTCTCATTTCACTTCCTCAAAAGCAGATGTTGCATTCACAGATGGAAGCAAAGCTGGGGCAATATCATATCTTCAGAGCAAGTTCAGCCCTTATTCTTTCTGAGTTCTGCAGCTGCTCAGAGCTTTTCAGTCTTCTCTTCAACAATTTCAATATAGAAAAAGCAAGCCTGATTAATTTCATTTGAGAAGACTCAAAATGAAGCATTAATTACTCACTACTCTGCACTTGTAATAACAAATTTGGTTAGGTAGCCTTTGCAATAACAAATGTAGTAAGATTACCCATTATCTTCCACAGAAATAACTTACTGAAAAGAGTCTCAAGTAATATTTATCCAACACGTTGGACAATTAGACATATGTAAGTACCAAATGTCTGGAATTCTTTTTTCGGTGTTATTTACATGTAAGTGCATCAAGTCCTGAAGAGAAGAAGCCGTCATAATATTCCATCCACAGCTGACTTTTATTTCTACTTGCAAACTGTTAACACGTATGAATAGTAGACATCTCTTTCTGTTAGGAATCAAAACCTAAAAGAGACAATGTTGCAGCCTATATACTGCAAACAGAATGTGTTGTCCTAATTTCAGAGCACTGTGTATTTAGCACCACATATCACGTTTTCTAACACAGAACTATTTCAGGGGGTGGGGAGAAGAGCAAAACAATCCGTATTTCACTTTTTGTTTGATAATATATACGAAACCAGCTTTTTTAAACACCATTTCAGGTCAGTGGCATTTTTAGGGAGTGTGGCATTCCTGAATTTGATTCTGGGAACTGTCTTACGGTGCTATCATCTTATGCACGTTTTGTATACTGTATAAAGCATACCCTGTCCCACACTGGCAGCATGAAGTGTATTCTGCTATTCATGTGCTATGCTGACCCAGAGTGAAAAGCAATACTTTCTCTAATCCAGATACCAAGTGGATGAGAGTGGATCATCTGGAAAGAGGTAAGGACAGAATGTTAGAGACAGCTCCTCTAAGCAGCAGCAACTGCACAACCTAAGCTGAGTTATATGCTAGCTGAACCCTTCGCCAAGGATCTTCTGCAAGCCCCTGCTTTAGTTTGAGCAGACATTTCCTTTCTTATTGCTAAAAATGCACAATCTCAGTCATTGGAGAATTCTTGGAGCACTGCAGTCCTGGGAGGAGTGGGGAACATGTGGAACACACTGGGGAAAATGCCTGCTGTTGTCTACCATCAGCTTTTGCAGCTAGGAATTCCTGGAAGCGCTGCAATTACAAGGGGATACAAAAACTATCTCCTTGTTCTTTCTTCTACTCATAAAATATCAGGGACAGCTGAAATCAGAATAATGGTGATTTCTCTTGAAGTTCTTGGAACAGGAACAGACCTATTTGAAGGGTGTCTATCTGCCTTCCTGTCTCCAGATCAATATTATATCCTTCCTAATATGAAGCAGTACAGTTAATGGTCAGCATCATGCTTTTAACTGGCAGTTTTCCTTTCAGTTCAAACCCGTCAAATCGCATATTCAAGTTTTATTAGCTGAGGTAGGCAAAAAGTGAAATTGAAATGTACTCAATATTTCTAGTAAAATATGTACATTTTCGTTTTGAAACATTCCTAACCACAAAAAAAAATCACTGCAAATTTGCAAAACTTCTTATGACAACACACAGTCTTTCCTGGACCTTGCTTATGACTTTGCCTTACTGAGAAGATGGCAAAGCTGCAGCTCAGTAGCTTTTCTGAGTTGACAGTGAGGACTATTCTAGAAGCCAGTGTCAGCTGTAATACAGGTTAGTCTACTAATTTATAATTTCATTTCAACCAGTCGAAGACCAGTTAAACAATGTAAGATTGCAGTTATCTATGATAATAGATAGACATTATTTAAAGCACATTTCTTTTTCTTTTAGTTCTTTTTTTACAATACATGACTTTGTCACCTTCAGAAACAGGACACGTTCTCAAAAGCAAATGCTCACATAGAAATTTGCACAGAAGGAGCACTGTGCTATGATTGCCTTTGATACTTGAATGCAAGAAATCCAGTTCTAGTGGCAGCCTAAATGCCAATGCATCTATAGGATGCAATACTCAAATACAGGTATCGAACCTATTGATTGGTGAGAATGGTTGCCAAGGATTATCTCTGAACTCAGGGAGAGAAAAAAAAGCTTACCGAGCAGAAACAGGAGAATATGTTTTGTTGGGGAGGAAGTCACGTGGCCACTGGACTGTCTCCAGAGGCACCAAAATAGCCTGAGCAGAAACAGAGGAAGTGGCTGTGAAAAGTGAGCTCGGGTGGAGTTGGCTGTGATGAACAGTCTGGAGACAGCAACAGCAGCCTGAAATTTGTATGCACATCTGGTCTGTGCCCAAAGTTGATTCTTTACCTTAACACTGCTGATAGACAGCTTCTCTCTTCACTGGTACACCTCAAAATTCTCGGCTAGGCTCCCTCACAGGGCAGCAGGTTTCTCTCTGCCCTGACAAATAGAATTAAACTTCTCTGATGCCATCGCAAACCAGAGAGGATGGAACTGTCCTGCACACCTGCACTGGCTGCCCTCTCCCCTGCTCCATCACATTAAACAGAAGCTGCTTGTCCTGCTTTTCCAATCTGCTCACAGCTTGCTTCCCCCTCAGCTGTAACATCTTATTTCATGTTGGAGAAGATGAGTGGTCTCATCACTCCAACATGTTACCCTTACCCATACACAAGATTTGGCAACTAGTACTTAATGGTGCTTCCTAGTTTGCTGAAAGTCTCCACACAAGCCTCTGCAGAAGTACTCTATTTTTCTCCTTAAAACTCTTGCAAAAGTCCTGGCAAAAGTCAAGCTGCTCATACACCATGAACACTGACAATTGTGGTTACCGTTTTGTTCATTATTTCCACACACTGTGTTGCCCATTAAAATATATCTTCCATCACTTACCTTGTATTTAGGCTGCAAATCTGAAGGTAGGGAATCACAGATTTTTGTTTTGTTCTGCCTCCCTGTCAAGCTGTAGAGTGACACCTCCTGTATTTCAGAAACCTCAGTGCTGTGGCAGCATCGTGATCATTACAGGTCTAACAGTAATACTAAGGACTAGAGGAGACAGCACATGGTATTTAGAGGTCACAGGCTTTTCTGTCCAGATTTATTTCAGAAAATTAAACCAAACCAAACCAAAACAAAACAAAAAAATCAACACAAAAAAAGAACAAAAACAAAAACAAACAAACAAAACCAAAAAACAAAGCAGAAAAAAAACAAAAACAAAAACAAAAACAAAAACAAAAAACACAAAAAAAAAAAAAAAAAAAAAAAAAAAAAAAAAAAAAAAAAAAAAGACCAGTTAACTATCTGCAACAAAGGTGAACTAAAGGACGTGCCCAATAGAATTCAGGTCCTTGCAGTCAAAACCCCTCTGCTGCACATTCTGTGTAAGTGTTACTGTTTCTGCCTATTACTGTTGGAAACACAGATAGTGCAATTTGTGCGATTGGAGAAGCTTGCCTTTTTTTTTTTTTTCTTCTTAGAACACTCGGCTCCAAACAAACTCGTGTTTACGCACTCATCAGAATGCACTAATGGGTACTCTGAACTCATGTCTGTTGACATCTGCAGGAGGCATCGGAGGGAAAAAATCCTTCATCCTCTTACTCAGAATAGCTTGTGAAACGATGCGGGCATCTGATCTGCTTGCTGAGACCAACATATGTACACACACAAACCTTAACGAGACTACACGTTTATTCCAGAAGGAATCCATTTAGCTGTAAACTAGCAGAACCCAGAGTTTCAAAGTCGTAGCCCTGAGTACGCAACAAGTTTGATAGCTCACGTCAGATTTTTCTATCTGCCCCTCTCCGGTCCAGGGATGGCTGCTCAACACGCTCCTTCTTCCCCTTTCCCCTTCGATAAGCGTTGTACAGTGAAAATTGTCTTGACTGTATTTGAGTTCTCTGGTAATGTAATAAGCATGATGGTGCCTTCTATGAATACATCATTCCAGTCTTGCTGGTGATTTTGTACAGTATAGTGTATGAATTACTGTGCTGCAAAGCCGATCGGCTGCAAAGCATTTCAAGGAGATCATTGAGAAATTGTATTAAAAAAAAGAAATTGCAGTATCTTTCAATCAGTAAACGTTGCTACAATTATCATCCACCTTGCTCTTCAATTAACAAGTTCGCCTGTTTTTTTGCAGAGGGGGGGAAGGGAGGAAGAAGGCATCCAAGTAGTCTCCAGGTTGTCTCTTCTCTTTAATCAAGGTCACAGTAAAAGAAAAACGGAGTTGAAATCTCTCTTGGACATGAATTTCGGAAGTCAGTCAAGAAAGGTGAACGTTTTTGGCCAGCTCGCGATCGGTAGAACTGAGCATCCTTTGTGAGGGTGAGCTTATCAAACGAGGATACTGCAATTTTCAGAGAACAAAACACAGCAGCTCTTAAGTATTTGCATTTTCCAGTTGCACTTTCTTAAAAACTCTTACTCATTTTGCACATAACTCTCAGCTGAAGTTGACACGCAAGCGGCTCCGGGCTGAAGGATAGAAAGGAGACACCCTCTTCTTCAGGTTGACCGCTGGGTTTTCCCGAGGAGAGGCCCGTTTCTGGATGACGTTCCGGAGCCGTTCCCGCGAGCGGCAGCTGCAGCAGACCGCGCGGTTCGGCGCGATGCCGGCGCGTGCGCCCGGCGCCCGGCTCCGAGGCGCCAGGAGTAAACGGGGGGGTTGTTTGCGTGTGCGTCTGGGCGAAAGTGTGACCACTTAAAGCTGCTTCTAAGCATGGAGGACCTCGAATAAAATAACTGCGATTCCGAGCAAAAGCAGATAGGGCATCGCAGCAGTCTGTCTCTGGATTATGCAATTGCGTGCCGGTTTCGAGCAAGTTGGAGGATTTTGCACATCTTTTTTCGATGCGTTAGGCAAAGTGAAGCGGCATCTATCTGTTTTCTCCCAGACTCGAGGTCTTCTGTGTTCGATGGTAAGTCTTGCACTATTTTCATACGCTCTTTTTTTTCCGGGGCACATTTCTTCCATTTTCGTATTTCAGTTTTGCATTGAAGGTCTTGAATTTTCAACCGTTACCTGGAAATCTGTAGTACTTGAACTGCTCTCCACACAACACCACTACTCGGCTTCGAAGCCTTCGGACAAACTGCTGCCAGCGGTTTGCTGCCGGTGTGGTTCCTTTAGCCTTTTGGGGATTTCCCCTTTTGTCGTGCGGGGGTGTTTGCCACCACCCGATTCGCTGATGTGGCGAATGGCCCTGGGAATAATCTCAACAACAAAACCCGGAGTATTAGAAAGTCGCTGAGCCATTCTGCTTCCTGGCCTGCTTCTTGTCCAAGTGACATGAACAACCATTGGAACATCATCCAGAGAAGTTTACATGGTGATAGCTCACCTGCTGTACTGTGGACTCTTGCGTGTTCTCGACCCTCTCGGTAGTACCTGTACCTCGTAGAGCAAAGGAAGGGATTCACTGACCATTACTGTTAGTCGCTGGTTTGTGGGTGGTGGGAGTATTTTGTCATTACGGTTCTATTTCACCCGACTTGGCTGACCATCTTGGCTTTAGTAGGTAAACGAGACGGTGGATTTCCATCTTTATTGCTGTAACGTGTCAAGCATTATATGCTAGTAGATTCTAGTTTAATTGTTGCAGGTGGAAAGTATTTTTACTTTTAAGTTTCCATTCTGAATGTGTTTTGACTAAACATACCAATAAACTACTGATGTCTGCAGCATTTATCCATGTCCCTAATTCTCTTGAACACGGGCCGCTGTAGAGCCCCGTTTCCACCCTTGCTGTACAGAGGATGCTTTTCTTAGGAGCACGGTTGCTGGAGCGTCGGGTGGCGCTGGAAGCTGTAGTAGCAGCACCACGTGCTTCGGTTGAGGCGTTTGGCTTGAGTCAATGAGCTCTGATTTGCCTTGGCTGTATAAACTTTCCCAGGGCGCCAGCTTAAGAGGACACAAGGGTCAGACACTCAGCCACGGCCACCAGGAAACCGTGGGCTGTCCCCTGGTGGTGGTGAGGGGTCCTGGCTCAGGTCACTCCGGCTCCGGAACTGAAAGTGCGGAAACCGGACACGGTTTGTTCACATCCCGGGTGGCTGGCGAGGCGCTGCCCCCAGTCTGGCCGCTCCTCTCACCATGGGGTGTGCGTGGTCCCAGGAGGACATGAGCTCCTCTTGGACGTGTCCCAGGCGGGATTCCCGTGCGCCTGCCAGGCCAGGGGGACTGCAGCATCCCGCTTCTGGGACACGGCTTGAACAGCTGCTGTGATGGTGCTGGAACATGAGCCAAGCTGTCTTAAAAAAAAACAAATCTGGAGTTGCTTTTTCTCAACTTTAATGTCACATAGTCTTGATACCATGGAACGGACTGTCATACGGCAAGGTAGGGTACAAGGGTTCTCCGTCTTGCGCTGGTGGCATTGCTGGTGCCAGCATCTACCCAAGAAGGCTGGCGAAAGGAAGGGTGGTTCTCGCTCTGCTTGCAGATACGTGGAGTCGTGGAATCTGCAGAGCAGCTCCGCTCTGGGTGCAGTCCCTGGTAGCTGCCGTCGGCCAAGCCCTCGGCCGAGCGCCGGCCTTGGCTGTGCTGTTTCCTGCCAAAGGGCAGCGGGGATGTGTCGGAAAAGTGTGACGGTTGTGCGAGTTCAGATGCTGGTGAGGAAAAAAGGGGCCCGAGCCTGTGAGGGGGTGCAGCCTCCAGAGCCACGGGATCTGCTGGCACCAAAGATCCCTCGATGCCATCTCCGGAGAGTGGGCAGCGTTCAGAGCTCCCCATTGCTCCACGAGGTACGTTGTGGGCAGCTGCAGACCGGCGCCTGCCTGGGGCTGGGGGGCATACGG
>JANHFX010003050.1:41028-75126 GCA_027560015.1 Chloroceryle amazona
CTAGTCACTGCTCTCCATCTGGACACTGAGCCATTGACCACCACCCTCTGGATGCAACTATCCAGCCAATTCCTTATCACTGAATGGTCCACCCATCAAATCCATATCTCTCCAACTTGGCAAGTAGGATGTTGTGGGGGACCATGTCAAAAGCCTTGCAGATTTCTGGGAACAATCAAAGAATTTCTGAGAAGGCTGACATCACTTGATACATTGGGCTTCTGCATCACCTAGGGAGTATGACAGGAACCTGTCTTTATCATTTATCAACAAGCGCCATTCCTCAGAGGTCAGCATGGGGACCTGCACTGTTTAACACTTTTGTCAGTGACAAGGACAGTGAGACTGAGGGCACCCTCAGCAAGTTTGCCAACGACACAAAGCTCTACGGTGCAGTCGACGTGTAGGAGGGAAGAGATGCCATCCAGAGGGACCCTGACAGGATTGAGAGGTGGACCTGTGCCAACCGCATGAAGTTCAACAAGACCAAGTACAAGGTCCTGAAGCTGGGTCAAAGCAATCCCAAACACAAATACAGGCTGGGTAATGAGTGAATTGAAAGCATCCCTGTGGAGAAGGACTTATGGGTGTTGGTCGATGAGAAGCTCAACATGCCTTGGTAATGTGTGCTTCCAGACCAGAAAGCCAACTGTATATTGGGCTGCTTCAGAAGAAGAGTTACCAGCAGGTCAAGGGAGGTGATCCTCCCCCTCTACCCTGCTCTCATGAGACTCCACCCAATTATTGTGTCCAGCTCTGGGGCCCCCAGAACAAGAAGGACATAGACCTGTTGGAGCAGGTCGAGACGAAGGTCATGAAGATGATCATGGGGCTGGAACAACTCTCCTATGAAAACACGCTGAGAGAGTTGGGGTTGCTCAGCCTGCGGAAGGGAAGGCCCCAGGGAGACCTTATAGCAGTCTTCCATTACCTAAAGTGGGCCTACAGAAAAGATGGAGAGGGACTTTTTACATGGACCTGTAGTGGTAGGACAGGGGGTACTGGTTTTACACTGAAAGAGGGTAGTTTTAGATTAAATATAAGGAAGAAGTTCTTCACCATGAGGGTGGTGAGACACTGGAGCAGGTTGCACAGAGATGTTGTGGATGCTTCATCCCTTTAAGTGTTCAAGACCAGGTTGGATGGGGCTTTGAGCAACCCGGTCTAGTGGGAGGTGTCCCTGCCCAGGGCAGGAAGGTTGGAACTAAATGATCTTTAAGTCCCCTTCCAACCCAAAGCATTCTATGATGCTATTATTTTATCATTTGATCAGTAAAAATTAAGGAGTGAGCTTCACTCCTACTGTCCCATTCCACAGATGGGTCATACAAATATCCCAGGAGCAAACAGAGATTCAGTTTGCTGTTTGTTCTCCTTTCCATGGAGAGAATGAGAGAAGAGAGCATACCAGTGAGATTAGCTGGGACATCTGATACTCATTCTCCCTTCCAGCTAAAGGAGAGCTGGAACAGCCACAGCCAGAGATGGTTAATAATCCAAAAACAGAAGGGTTGAGATGGATAGTAGTTTATACCAAATCGGAGTAAGAAGAGACAGTCAGCAAGCCTCTAAGGTTCTCGAGTTTATTGCTAAAAGTCGTGGTTTAAAATTTTAGTAAGATATTAAAATAAGAAAAAGGTCTTGAATAATATTTGTTGCGAATGACTGAGGATATAATCCAAAAGGAGTCACTCCCTACCCAAAGGGCTATGCAAGAGCCCCTTACCAATTTAACAGCCTAGTGAAGGACTGTTACAAGACATCCACATTTTACAACAGATGATGGCAACGCAGAACCACACTGAATATTCGTGATGTTTTTTAGCTTACATTGTAAATATTTGCCGCCAGTGATAATGTTGGTCATTACCCCAAAGCAATCATCTCAAATGTATAATTAGATGTAATAAATCCCTCCCCTGGGCATGGGAAAACACATCAAGAAAATCCCAAGCTGCCTAAAACAGATCCCTACCCACATTTTCCAGCCAAAACATTTCTGTGTTTTTAAAAGTGTAAGCTAGGCTGCTATGAAAGCGATGTACAGATTCTTCAACCCACATTTCTTTTTTTTTACGTTGTTCCAACTAATTGGAAAAGGTTGCTTTTTTTTTCCCCCTGATCAGCCAAGACTTCTGCTATGCCTGTCCGTAAGAACAGACATATGGACACTCGTGACCACAATTTTTAAAAGCTCAGCCCCTATTTCAACAGCCTCTTCCAGAGTTTCCCCCCTCAGAAAGGATGTTTTTGTAATCACTGACATGGTGGTTTGTAGTATTTGTGCAGGGAAAGGTGAGAGGTTTCTTATTCTGATGCGCTCTTTTGGCATCATGAAAATTCCACCAGTTCAAGCTTCAACATTAGTGGAAACTATGACTTTATGTGACTGAGCGGGCCAGAGCTCCCTGCCTGTTTGTTAGCCTTCAGGCTCACACAAACACAGCAGCAGAAGCATAAGAGATGTTTGCTCTGCAGCTCATCTGGCTACTATAAATTCCATCTCCAAATGGAAAGTATTTTAATGTTATTTTGCCAGCTGGAGTTACCCGTATGTTAGGCCACACACACACACATTTCATAACACACCCTACTCGCTGTCCTGGATTGCAAGGAGATCCACTACATCATCAAAGACAAACGACACCAAGAAGCAAGAGCTCATTGCTGACAGGAGTCTTTGCTCCTCGCACCCGAGGCAGTGGAACCCTTGCTCACTGTTGACTCTTGTTCTGCCTCCCTGCACTGGAAATATTCAATTAATCCAGCGAAGGCTTGGCTGATACTGCAGTGACAGCTCAGCACAGATACTACGGGTGGTGATAGCCTGTCACCTGGAGAAAGCAGAATGAGACAGGAAGAAAACCATGGAGGTCCCCAAAATGAATGGGGCGGAGGAAAATCAAGACATGACACTGTGAGGAGGAAAAACTGCAAGATATTATCTGACTAGGCAGAAAAATAGAGAAAAAAGAACAGGGCAGCCTAACAATACCCCTGTCACCACCAAGAATCAAGAGGAAGAACTGGGGGAAAGAAAGTATTGGTTATGATTTGTCACTTGATAGCAAAAGCCCTGCTGCCAGGACAGCTGTGATCAAGCTTAGACGTTACATAAAATGGTGGCCCTCTGGAGCAAGGGTGAAGCCTATGATGATGAAAACAAATGAAAGACTGCAAAACTCAGGAGTAGTGTCTCCAGTAGGCAGGGAGGAGCAAACTGTGGAAAGATGAAAACTAACAAACAGCAAAGGATGACTCAGTGACCTGAGGGGAAAACTGGCTGTTGGAGTTCCCATACATCAAGAATGGAGCAAGAAAAAAACATGATCTTGCAGGCAGGCAGTCTGATGAATGCTGCTGGCTGTAAAAAAAAAAAATAAATTTTCATGTTATGGAGCCTTTGACTAATTTTTATGGGAGAGGCAACTCTTTAGACTAGGTATCAGCAATTCAGGGTAGAGTACTCACCTGCTAGGTTCAAAACTGGCAAACTGAAGAGATGAGAAGAAGAAACATCAGGCCTTTTTCAGACCACAACTTATCTAGCCTGCACTTCCAGAACGTGAATAAAACAGAAGATGGAGCTGTTCTGCCAAAGAAGATGAATGAGCATATTGATACCATAGGGTGATAAATACAGGATATATGTGTACCAGGGGTGACAGTTTTGAAAGGTCATGCGATCTAGTGAGCATGGTGCAATCCCAGGCAACATTAAAAGCCCACAAGTTTGGAAACGCTGTGTCCCACAGAAGGGAAACACTGTGGAAATATATGGGGCAGAGGAAAAGAGGGCTAGGAGGAGGAAGAGAAGGCAGAAAAAAATGAAGAAAAATGGCCAATGTAATTTCCTGAAGGAATGGTCAAAGATCTGAGGATATTATTCCAATTCTTGATCTGAAAGTGATGAAAGGAGTAGAAACAAACAAACAAATAAACAAAAAAGTAGAGTTAGATTTGACAGTTAATTTAAAAAAAAAGTCCACAAAAGGGATGGCAAGTTTGAAAGAGTATGGGGCTGTCTCAGACAGTACCACTGAGCCTTTCACAGCTGCACTCTCTCTGCCCAGCACACTGTAGAATCCTGAAATCTCTTCCAAGCATTCAGTTCTGATACAAGCATTGCTATCTGCATTCACAAACCCCTTGGCTTGAAAACCAAATCTGGAATATTATAAAGAAGAGAAAAGCTGCCTGACACTTTAAAGTCTATAGAAACATTATGAAATCAGCCGTTCCCTTTCCCCCAGAAATAACAGAACATTTATTCATTGCAGAACACTCTAGCTCAGAGGGATGGAAATTTCAGGACTCTCATAAACCCGTACTTTTTAAATCCATGGAATTACATTCTCCGGAGTGTTTCTGTATGTCTTCCCACACAAGCACAACCTTCTTTCTTCAGAAAAGCATGAGCAAAATTACCTGCTAAGCTAACCTCTGTAACAAACTAATGTGTGGTCAAAGCGTACCCCAGCCATCCCAGGGCACTGCTCAGTGCTCAGGGGATACCTGTGTCAAGCAACAGCACAGGTGAGAAATGAGCAGTGAAGGAATGCTGTTTCTTATCTGAACACCTTGCCTGGGTTCATTTGAGGTGTAAGAAGTGGACAGTACCATCTTCTTCATACTCTGTATGATACAGGCATTATCAGTTGCAAGCGTTTCTACGCGTAGTACCTGTGAGACCACTTCTCTTCCGTGATGCCCAGGGGATAAATAGTTTTTTAAAATGGGCAGATGAAAATACCCAAATCTGGCTTGCAGGTTCAGAGATACTGCTTTATGCATGCAAGTCGTACTTTTGGTAACTGTTAACTGAAAGGAAATGAAAACAGGGTTTTTCTTCCTGGATCTTCTAGCTGCAGGAAGAATCAGCTATGAGAGTCACCCTGAATGCTAACAAAACAAAACAACTAGGAAACACTCAGTATGAGCAATTCTGCTTAACAAACCTACATCCAGAAACTGAAATGGTCTGTTTCCTCTTTGCTGTGTTACAGAGAACACTGAGTGACAACAAGGACAGGGCTCATTAGATGCACATTGAAATTAAACAATATGCAACCTAAAGAAGGGTTATTATAAACTGCTGATCAATATGAAAGGGATGTTTGCACTCTGACATACCACAACATACAGGTTGCACGAACGCTTTGGGAAGGAAATCAGCACCAAAATGCACTCTCTGAATAAAAGCCGTCCTGTTGCGGAGGCTACTGACACGCCAGATGAAATGATGCTCGCAATAATGTAAAGTTTTCTTCCCAACTTAGCGGTTTTCTCAGTCTGCTTCTTTTTAAGAGATGCTTTGAAATCTGACTGCCCTTTGAAGTTTCTCAAGTACAGCATGACATTTATTTAAGGTACAAACCAAACTGTTTTCTTTCCAGACCCGTCCCCTCTTTCTCTCAGAACCGCTTTTCCCCTTTCCCAGCGAGCCTCATCCATTTTCCCCCGCGCAAGAGCGGCATCAAAGAGATGCCACCGCCCGGCAGCCGGCCTCTCCCCACCGCCCCACAGCCTTTGCGCGGAGCTGGTGGGGCCACCTCGCCCTCCTGAGCCCCCAGTCCATGCCCCCCCCCGGGTCCGGAGGAGCCCTTTTGAGGGGGAGGTGAGGGGGAGGAGAAGTCCCTGCTGCGGAGGAGGCAGACTGCTGACTAACCCCAGTCCCGCTGTCACGCAACCCTCGCCGCCTGTCAATCTCTGAGCGGCTCTGACAGGGGCCTGGCGCCCGTTCAAACCCTTGCGTGCGAGCAGACGAGCCGCATTACCCTATGAAGTATTTCATAATAACAACAGCTGTTAAATATTGATGACTCCTGGCAAGCGCTGAATGCTTTTTGAGAAGGTTAAGCCTTCGTGTAATGGAACCTAATTCCTCATTATATACTGTATCAGATATCTGGAAGTCACCTAAAAAAAGCAAAGGGGCTTAAAGGAAAGGGTCAGAGAAGAATTCTCATGTAGCAGAGAGAGGGGAGAAAACCCACAGTGTGAGAGGTGAGGAGTGCTTCCCTGAAGTCAAATCCTTTTGCAAACAGTATAAAAATGCTGCCGGAGCAATCATCAGAACAGTTGGTTTCGCTGTATTCCACTGGATGGTTTTGTGTTTTCAGAAATCATTGCAGACTAAGAGAAACTTTCTGAAACAGGGATCCAGCTGCCACTGCTTGTTCTGTGTGGGTAAGAATACACACGGAAAGTATTTCTACGGAAAAGCAGAGAAGGGGGAGAAAGCTCACATTCCTGTAGATTTTCTACATCAGCCATGAGAGATCTGGCTCATTAGAAGATTTAGGGTCATCAGACATGATATCAAGGATGACATCTCAGAGAGGGTTTCCAGTAGGCAAAAAAGGAAGAAGAGTGAGCCTCTTGCCTTGGGCATCTCCTGATATGCTGTCCTCCAGTTCCCAGGATAAATCCCTCCTCTTCCTCATGCTGCCTCTAAAATCTGTCAGTCCTGTCCTCCCCCTTTTGGCCTAACTGTTGAGCAAGGTTGTGTCAGGAAGGGAATCAGTTCAGGGTAAGAGGTCATGATAGGCAGATCGAGTCTTTGGGACAGAATTGGCGTAACACCAGGGTAGGTGGTACCGGGGAGTCCAGCAAAAAGGCAGCAGGTGTGGGTGAAAGAGTCAGGGTGTGGGTGAAAGAGAAGAAACACAAACCAAGGAATTCTCGGGGTGGTGACAAAATCAGGGTATCTGGTCTACTCCAGAAAGATCAAGCAGAGCTAACTTCAGACAGGCTCAGGGTTTTTGCTGAGTATCTCCAGTAACGGACATTTCACATTCCCTCCAGGAAAACTTGTTGTTTAATTACAAACAGGATTCATTTTGTAATGTAAAAGCTGCTTACGAATTTAGATGAATGTGCATTAGGATATGTTCTGGATGGACGCTTCCTTCTTCCACAGTTCTTGGTCTGAAAAATGTGCAGAATAATTTAGGAAAAGCCAAGAATGGTTAAGTGGCTGTCATGAAAAGTGTGTCTATATGGAGAATGTGAGAATTAAGTTATTAACTATTCTTATGTTTTTTGATGATTTTTTTGTCTGTATCTCACACAACCATCTCACAAGAAACCACACTCATATGTCACATTTTTTATGTAGTCTTGGACTGTAACACCTCCCTTATCCCATCACTTCTGAGGCATCACAGATCTGAACAAAAACTGTGCCTCTGTGTGAAACCAAATTGTGTACTGACTATACAAGCAAGAGACTCAAAAGAACTTGTCTAGAAAGCACATGTACTCTCTGAAACTTACTGTTGCAACCTTTTTCTCTTCATATGACTCAACAGATGATCTCCCTAACAGACAACTCCACGTTGCACATTGGCAAAGAAGATATTTTAGAGATCTGTTTGCACCACTGTGAGTAAACATTTATCAGTTGGTCTGGTAGCCTATATTGGCTATAAGACTGTCAAAGACATACAGTCCTCCTAAATCACCCCAAGCTATAAGACTTATTCCAAGTAATTGTCTTCTATTTAATCTTCATAATTGCATTTGATTACCTACTACTTTAATTAAGATTATTTGATGATGGGAACATATTGATCTACAAGTTCAGTCCTGGGGCCTTAATTTTATTCCTGCATCATTCCATTCTTAGTTTAATTAAGCTGTAATATATTAGTTTGTCTGAGTGTCTTGCTTGGACACCCTTTTGAATAAATCCATAAAAGGTAAATACAAATGGGTTATTCTGTCAAATTACAAAATGGATCACAAGTCTAGCCTGAGTGGCCAGCAACCCTGAGTCAGAAATCTGCAAACCACTTTGTCCACTTTCAAATCAATACTAACATCCCTCATAAAAATGAAGATGATTCCAACAAGGTCCCTGCTCCTTAAGTCATGAGCTCCTAAGTTACGTGTCCATTAATCAGAACCAAGATCTACAGCATGTTTAGTGTAAAAAAAAATAAGAGAACTATTTTGTAATTAGAAAACTTGCTTAAAATTGGTTAGTTCCAGAGTTAAGGACCTCAGAATGTACAATCAAAGGAGTTTTATGTTTTACTCTGGTTTCCACTTTCCTCTATACTAAACTCTGAAAGACTGTATGTTAAGTCTAGGTAGAGAGATTCAGACTTCACCAAACTAATCCACATTGGCCTTGAGTGTACTGGAGTGTGTTCTGACAGAACACATCCTGATTGCTTGAGATCCCACTTCAGCAAATCCTACCGATCAGGACATACATACATATCATACATATTCAGAGGAATAGCACATCAGGACACACTGATTCTAGAATCAGTAGAGTAGATGGACTATCAAAACAATTTGCAGAGTTTCCCAGTTCTTCTAAGTGTCCTTTGTGACAGCTGCTCATCTTTTCCCTTGTCCAGATATTTTTAAAAAATCTCTATAGGGAAAAATAAAATTTACATTCTCCACATCCTCTGAATTCCCAGCATTTTTCTCTCTATGGTCCAAAAATGCAGCCCGCTTTTGACATGGCTCATACTATTTCAAGTGTTCCAAGGCCAGTTTTTCACAGGTTTGATTCTCTCAGTGAAAATAATCCAACAATGGACATTGAGGTCCACAGCAGAGGCAGCTACCCTTTTAACAGAAGCTAAAATGGCTGTGACTCTTTATTGAGGAAACAAAGATGAGGGGAGATCAAACAGAGGTTTACAGAATTGTAAAGGCAATAGATGAACTGAATGCAGAACTGCTGTTCACCCATCCCCACAATATGAGGACTATGAAGTGCTCAGCAACATCAGTACAAGAATGTTTTAAAGTACATGAAAGACAGCAATTTTGGAGATGAGAATATCAGACTAGATGAACCACTGGTGTGACACAGTAGTGTATTTCTTACGTTGTTATATTCTCACTGCAATGCCATCACCTTGTCCACAAATTTGTTGCAGACAGAAAATAAACAACAGATGAACAAGAGCAGCATCTGTGATATGAAACAGAGTATATCACAGAAGCGACAATAAGAAAAATCAGAACCGTATGAGAAAGCCTGTGTGTGACTAAATTTAAGCATATGATGAAAGACCAGCTTGTGACTAATCATTGCATTCAAACAAAATAAAATTATTTTCTTTTATGATAAATTATAAATGGCCTATTGAAATGAATTTGTGTCTGAAATAATTTTCAGAAACCCAAATAATAAGACCAAAATTCATTTTTACTGAAGAGAGCTAAGAGAAAAGCTATGTGTGTTCATAAGTAAGCAACTACAGTCTACTGGAGTCTTCCCCACTTTGAAAAGGAGACTCGCATCTTACAGAAGAAATGCAATAAAGTCCTGATAACAGATTTATCTTGAGAATATCAGAACATTTTTGGTCTTTACTGGCTGCAGAAGATGTGCACAGTTTTGCCCTCTGCAATTTAGATCTACAGTTTAGAACATTTAGTGAAGAATGGAATCAAATCAAAGACCAAGTGTGAAAATAAACGCAACTAGGAAAGTGTATGAGAAAGCATCTCTTCCCCTTCCTGATTAAATCAACCTGGCGACTGACTTACGTGAGATTTACATCATCCTTTTTGGATTTGACAACCTCTTCTCTGGGCCTGTTTTTCAAACAGACTGTCTCCTGAGCTTCCACTCCTCAATTTCAATTTCAATTCCCTTTATAATTTCATTTGAACCACTCTGCATGGAAAGTCACAGGCTAAATTCATACCTGCTAGCTCCAAGAGGGAATTTAAGTCAATATCTCTTAGAAGAGAGTTGAAAGAGCATGTGTCAGTAGGCCAGTATATCACCCAAGAGACTGTTTAAAAATAGCCAAAGCACACAATCTGGAGAGGATAAAGGAAACCTTTAAGATGAAATAAACATTGCATCTAAAATATTCACGCTGAGGCCTTAGTGCACAGGATGTGCATATGTTACCCAGAAAACCAAATCTGGCTTCATCAGCTTCAGAGTCAGAAATATCATAAGAGCAATTCCTTAATATCTGCTTTATAGAGCAGCCATGCTGTATCCTATGTTAAAGGCAAAGACACGGACACATTTGCTCTCCAGGGTACTTCAAATACGCAAACACACTTGACAGGGCAAATGCAAGAATCTCCACCGCTGAGTCAGATGGATACCACAGCACGCTGCTGCACGATCACTGAGAAACACACACCCCACGGAAAACCAGCACTCCTTTCTAAGGCAAAGCTGCTTTGCTCTTGTATTCTCTGCTATCTGCGGAGGCTGCCATGATGAGATTGGCTGTATGAAATGCTGCCTTGAGAGGTTAAACGAACCTCACGAGCTGTGGAAAAATATGCCTGAGAAGAAGTCCTTGAGCTTTGGCTTTTCTACTTTAGGAACTAAAAGAATATGTTGAGGCAAGACACAGGACAATGAAACATCAGGAACAGAATCTAAAAATTAAATAATAAAAAATCAGTCAATTCTCGGGATAATTGTAAAACACTGAACTATATTCCAGAACTTTTTAGGATGTTATAAAAACCTAGTAACGTGAAAATCTTACCTAAAAGCTCAGAATGAAGTACAAGCCAACAAAAGAAATCAAAAAGTGAACTACCAGAACCGTAAATTGATAATGTACCTATTCCTGGGTATGGTTAATGTGTGTTCATGCACATTCACTTTTTATTGATGCATTTAAAGACTGATTCCAAGAGAACTACCCAAACATGGACCTTGCTCCCAACTGGAATCCCTTGTAACTCAGAGGCCCGGCAGAGAAAACATTATGCTTTTTTCAAAAATAAATTGCTTTGCAGAACAGGAACCTTCTGCAGAATCAGAAAGTGCACACATGTGATGCATTCAATTACTGCAAGAATCTTCATTATCCACTTCCTCACAACTCTTTTGCTTTGCCTTTTTTTCACAGACAGGTTCCATGAAAAAGAGCCAAATCAGACTCTAAAGACCCTAAGCAGGCCAGTAGTGAGTTTACACATTCTCTTTCCCTTAGCACTAGAGAAATTCAATTTTTAAAAAATGCCACAGTCAATGATGAGAATTAGTACTTTCAAAATTTCTAAGCATAATTAAAAATACCCACTTTTAAAAAGGCAGAAAGGGTAATATTTGAAAACTCTAAGAATGTAAATTGTGGTCTGGCTTTGATTTTCACTTCAAATTTTAAAAACAGAGACTAATTAGATGTAGTGTCAAAATCAAAGGGCAGCCACAGAGTTCTTACCAGATTTGTCCCACGTGAAGACAAGGAACAACCAAGCAATGTTCTGTATTTCAGAAGCAGAGTTCTAGCTAATCAAATATCACCTTTTCTCCAGTTTCAACTCTTCTGTGTTTGTGTCATTGACTTGAACAGACAAGTCTGACTCCTGTGAAGGTGCCTGCTACCTTGGTGCACTGCAAGCCACCCAAGAAATAAAGAGTATTCCTGATGGGATAAGGACGGGAAATTTGTCTCCCACTCATTTAACATATGGGATTGTAGCCTCAACTTTCAAGGCTATTATAGTTGATTACAGCTTTCACCAAGTGATCAATACTAGGTTAATAAAGAGAATTACAATATATAAATTAGTTCTAGTGCTTCTTACTCTGTCTTCTGGACAAAAATTTCTTACCTACTGACTTATCAGATCTGGTTTACACTCATTATGTGTACTTAAGCATCATTTTATATTCTTTCTTCATCAGCTGTAATATGATCTTCATTGAATATACACTGCGACATGCTGCCAGAGTCAGTCCAATAGCCACTGAAACAAAACTTACTAGCACTATGCTGAAGAAAATACGAATAGCTTTAAAGCACAAAATGAACACTGCAAACTGCAAGAAGCAATAGTAAATCCTTAAAAAATGTGAAATTCCACTGGACAAAATGTATACTCTAAACCCTACTTTGTTTTAAGCCGAGTATTTTTGCGAGGAATCATTACAGACTGTCTATGAAGGCTGCAGCCAGAAGAGGAACATTTTTTCTCCTGCCGGGGCAGACTTGCAGGGAGGAGGCTCATTTCTGCCTTGCTGGTCTGGCAGCAGCAGAGCTCTATTCCTCTGATCAAGAGATCACTTTCATAACCACTTTTCTGAGGTCACAAATGAGTCTGCTGCAGTCACGCAACCCCTCGCCTACCAGAGCTTAGTATAACAATACAGGTTCACGGAAGCCTTTTAAAGAGGCAGCCCATCCTTTCGACCCACGCAGACAGAAGGTACACACACATTATCTCACGGGCTTCCCTAAAACGTGTCATGGGAGGATTTTATTTCAGTCGGAGCAGTGAAGAAATGTATAGCTTGGAGTTTTATTTGGATGGGGCCATGTCGCCTGAGCAGAATTAAATCAAAAGTTATGATAAATAGCTCTACAATTCTTTTAAACTATACTGGAACCTTTTGCAAATATGTATTCAGTCCATTTCTTTTTTAAAGGTCTGTGTCTGCCAACCATGTGCTACTGTGAATTATGCTAATTAAGATATTTAAAAGACATGGTAAAGAGTCAAATAAACATTAGCTTCAATAAACAACAGATGCAATTGCCCTGAATTAAACACTGTCCTGTTGCAGTGTTAGAAACACCGATACAGATCAGGTGGAAGATCAGGAAATGGGCTTACTATCAAAAATTTATTCTGAAGCCATACTATAGAAATACAAGTACTAGTTAGAGCTTGTTTTTAGGACAGAAAAACTTGTTTTATATTTTAGCTCACAGTGTTGCACAAATGACCAACACACTGATCTTCTGTATGGATGTGCCTTGTAGGTGGTAGCTGGAATGGCCTTTGGGTGATGAGGGGAAGGTAGGAATTTGAAGAAAATGATAAAAATATTTTTCCTCTTATGGTAAGTAAAGTCTACCAAATGAAGGGGGGTTTGGCCTATTTTCACAAGCAGTTAGTGCTATGAATGCAACCGTTGTTGTTCCGTCATGAATTATTTGCACTAATTACCTGAAATAAAGTTTTCAAAAGCTGCTAAATTACTTTAGAGCCTACACTTTAAAAAATTAAGTTGGATGTATTGCTCATGGACATTTTATGAGGATTAGTATACAAACACATTTCATTTAAAGGCAGCACAAACAGGCTTGCCCAAACCAGCTTTATAATCCAGCTTAAGTAAGTAACAATAGCAATGAGGGCACCGCATTAAACCCATTGAGGACTCACAGTGTGGGCTGAGTTGACTCGTTCACAAGATTACTGTCCCACAAGTTCATTGCTATTATTAGCCATGCTGGCCAGGTAAAAGTTTGTTCAGGTGTGCCCACACATGCTATGAACAGCTTCAGACTCTGGGGAGGCATCTACAGGTTGTGAAGTGCCCTTGGTTTCATCCAAGGAATATTCAAGCTTGACCTTGATGTGTATCTTCATCCAGCTAAAGAAGTGGGAGACGTCCCCTCCCCTCTGCACTGCAGTTTAACCCTTACACAAGAGGTGACCTCAAGGTCTAGCTTTGATATGAAACTAATGATGCCCCAAAATCAGCCTTGACTCTGCTTCAGGTGTTGCCCATATTTATGGAGAGGAACTAGGCTCGAAACTGGATGGGGGATCGTGAGGCCACTGCTGGTGGATCTCGCTGTCAGAGCTTGGCATGCTCACATTGTGGATAGGCAGCCAGGACAGTGAGGCAGGCTGAGCATCAGCACAGCTTCTCAGCTCAGAGAAAGTGCTGGTGGAGGTGATGAGATAGAGATGCTGATCTAAAAGGGAGGGTTGTTGGCAGCTTCCAGAGTGACCTCGAGGGTAACAGAAGCATTGCAGACAAGGCTGCAGGCACTTCTGAAATTAGACCGTAATTTCAGCGGTTTCTGAAACTTCCAAAAACATTGCCCTGAGTCTTACGTTACTGATTTGTGCCCACTGTGCCCACGACAACAACTTCCCATGGAAATGAAAAATATGCAAGGTCAGCTCTTGCCTAAACAAAGTGATGTGACTTTGTCTTTCTTGATGAAATTCGGCTAAACCACAAGAAGTTAATCTAAAGTGAAAGAGCATTGGATACTAATGCAAGTACTTAATTAACATGGCAATTAGTCCTTTCTAGTTAAGCACAGAGATACATGAGAACACTGTTGTCTTACTTCACCTTTACAAAAAAATTACACTGTTCTTCTGGAGGAAGCTGGTGAAAAAATCATTGGTAACAGCAGGAATGAGTTTACATATGGGTATTTCAGGGCAAACAGCTGCTGGAATACTTGCTGCTCAGCTCTGTTCTGTACGGCAGTCTGACCACAGAGCTGGTACCTAAAAGGTCTTGACTTACTGAAAGTCCTTTTTAATTCCTGTGTTATATGAAACTAAAATATCTGCATTCTTTTATTTTCAAGACTATGACCTCTTCTACTCAAAGACAGTTGTGGTCAATTGCTCCATTTTCGAAGGATGTTCAAGAAGGAATCTACTACATGTGCCCAGTGTCACTGGATCTGCAGTTCTAGGAAAGAATTGGTCATGAATGTAGTGTAGTGAAATCAGGATAAACAATGAGCTCTGATATGCCAATTTCCCAATAATTACTGCAGGCTTTCCTTATTTCCTCCACAGCTCTAAAAACTTGCACCTGACAGTGAAAGATCTGTACATCATCTATGTGTATAAGAGAACATGCAGACAGTAATTTAGATTAGCTGAAATTCTGCCTTTTTTTTTTTATTCCTTTGTGAAGTTTACTTAATTTGAAAATTATCCAGAGAAATGTAATCCAGCTCACTTTCTCTCCAACTAATAATCCAGAATCAAATCATTTCAGATTAGTGTAATATAAATTATTATTTAATAAATAAATTGACTTTAAATAGCTACTAAGAGGTATTCTTTCATTAGAAATAAGTTTAAGTACTGTGAGAAATTACAGTAATTACAATCAAGCTTTAAGGATTTCTGAGTAACTCGGTTACAAATATTATAGTGAGCATGCTCAAAAAAAAGCTTCTACTCTCACCCTCTTCTGCTGCCCCGACCTACTGTACAGATTTGATGCTCAGCTCCCTTTCTACTATGGCCCAGTGCTTTCCATCCAGTTTGTGTCTCCAAAAAAAGTGTTCTATTACTGCAATGTAAATGAAGTTCTAGCTTGGCCAGGACTGCTGAAGGATACCTGGCACTATCTAAGTAGAAGGCAGATTTAAGAGGACAGCAAATAGTACAGCTGCAGAAAATAGTTGAAAGCTGTTGTGACTGAGCATTCTGCACATGGTGGTTCATGCAACCTGTCCCAGCATGGCATAGCCTTTGCCTGACGTGCAGGACACAGAAAGGAGCTGGTGTGCCTAACCAGCCAAGGCAACGCAGCCGGGAGTCGATGGAGTCAAGGCAGGACAGGGCAGGCTGGGAACAGGGCAGCTGGAACATTCTTATGCCTGATGTATTTTCCATTGCCCAGATGTTCCTCAGTTGACATGAGCTGTGAGACACTGGATGCGCCAGTCCCGGAGGGTGTTCTGACCCCTGGGAAGCACTAAAGAGGCCCAGGCCTGCCCAGCATCGAGGAGGCACAAAGGTATTTTGAAGCTCTGATCGTCTCTCCTCCCACTCAGTCCCTGTGCCAAGTTCAGCTGTGGTGCGGGAACTCGGCTGTGGCGCAAGATTCATTTTGTACATTAACCCAGTGAGCTAAAGTACCATCTGAGACCAACATGTAGTTAATTGCTGTGAGAACAAAACTTTGAATTTCCTGACCTATTCAAAGTTTCAATTTCCCATTAACTCTACACTGCCATACTGCCAGATGGTATACAGTGTGTAGTTTCAAAACTCCCTGCATTGGAGCATATGCAAAGAGCATGAGACGCGCTGAATCGCATAGCCCTGGAAACCTGCTCTTTATGTGCAGAATGGTAGACTTCTGAATAAATCAGTTAACATGCCCACCCCACTCTCCCACCCCCCCCGAGATAATTCTGGCTGAAACTCTTGCGCCAAAGCTATCCCTGCCATGGGGAGCTGGAAAAGCACTGGTTAGCAGATCTGACTCATCAGTTGACTAGCCCAACACATCAGCCACAAAGGACCGAGAATGCTGGTGATGGCATGAAGCGTGTGGGTGGGAGCAAGGAATAAGCAATCATCTGGCAGCCTAATGCAGTAGGGAGGGTTGACAACAATTCATTATTTATTCCCCCCTCCCGCCCTAAGGCTTCATCCCTCTGCTGCAGTGATTCTCATCATCTTGACGCTGTGGTAGGGCTCTGTGTAGGGGAGGGAATGAAAGGTACATCCCCTCCCTGTGGCCCATGCAATGAAAGCATCAGCAGGCTATCTGAGCTCACCACACCCAGACCACATAGGGCAAAAGGCCCTCATGGAAGAGAATGGAAAAGAGGTTTGCCTCGTCCTTTCACCCAACAGGAGATGAGAACAATGTCTTACTAGCAAAAAAATGAAAGCATCACTTTCCCAACAGAGTCACTCTGTTAGTAGAGAGAAGAGATGGAGATCCAGTTCTGGAATAGCAGATGACAGATGCAAGGAAGAGCTCTTAGGCATGAAACAAGGAATACAGGGAAAAGGGAGAATGTTGTAGCAAAGTGGGAAAATGGAGGAAAAAAAAAGGTCTGTATGGAGAAAACATGAAAATCTACAAATAAGGAAGATTAAAAAAAGCAAAACATTTAAGAAGAGGTAAGATGGGCTCTCTCTAGAAAAGCCACTAGGGAAAAGGAGGTGGAAAATATTTCTCACTTATTTCAGAATAAAACAGATGAACAAACTACAGACCCTGAAACAGGGAAGGAAAGTCACCACAGAAACAGGAAAAGTGCACACAGGAAAAAATAAAATGGGCAGATTTAATTAAGAGCTTGACATGGAAGTACACTGATAAAATCCCCCAAATTGTTCAACGTATCCAGTTATCTCCCTGTAGATCTGCATTCACTTTCCAGTGTTCTTTCCCTCCAGCAGCCCGTTACCACTGCGAATCTGGCTGCAATATGGCTAGCTGGTCCCCAGTTTATCTAGCACGAAACACTCTCCAGCCAAATTACTGCAGTGGTGAAAGTGTGAGCTCTACCCTCCCAACTTCAACCTTTGCAATGGCATTTTTGCTTTGAATCCTAAAAATACATTTAACTTGAGGCAATTCAGTTTTCAGAACACTGGGACAGATTTTGAAGACCTGACTTTTCTACTCCACTAATGCCAAAGTTAAGCAAAACATAATATGGAATTAAGGACTTGACCGACTGTCAACATGCTGTTGTTTTCTGAGAATACCCTTTTTGCACAAATTTTGCCTGCAGTAGGTCTTTCCTGGCAGACTGCCTCAGTTGGAAGAAGACTAGACTTCTCACTGGTCTCTTCATTCTTAGAAACATTCCGTTACAATTCCCACTCTCCATTACAGGCATTTCAGGGTGCATGAATATACAGCTTAAAAGTCTTCCCCAACATGTTTTTCACATGCTGCTGCATGTAACATTTGGCAAGAGAGTGGTGGAGAGTCACAGAACTGTAGTTTGCCATTGCAGCTTTTCTCTAGCTGGAGAAACCATTCCACTTTATTTCTTGAACTAAAACTAAGCTAGCTGAACATTATCTTCAGAGATTCAGAGGATGGAAGATCTGCTGAAGTTAGAATATCTAAAGTAGGCACTGGCCCCTCTCTGCAGATTGTATTGTGACTTGACTCGATTAGATAAAGGTGAGAAACAATAAAGAAACTCCTCCATTTCCCAAATGACCTCTTGGAACTTAGTGGCCCTGCAGTGTTGCTGCAAAGTTACAGGTCCTCTGTCCAGAAACCGACCTCTCCTCCCATCTCATTCTGCCAGGGGTGACTATTTCCGTCACTGGTTTGGAATATATTTTCAATTACCACCATGAGACTTAAAAGGTGTGATCACAAAGCAAACCTTCAAATTGACATTATCTCTGCGTTCCTAGCCATAAATTGGCAGCAACAAATGTAGGGTGGATCACTGTCTCCAAATAATATGACACTTAATGACCAAATTTATTGAATATTTCTAAAATGCTTGCTAGCATCAATAAGAGTGAAGACTGAATATTGCAATGTGCAATACTTTCAAACTCTCCGACACATAATCAAGTATATGGTTTGTTCACAAGAAAGAGCTCCTCCTTTAAACAGGTATATAGAACTATATTGCTAGGGTTTCATTGTCAGACAGTTCTGATGGTTCTGAAGGAGTGTTGAAAACATCAGTTCCTGTTGAACACAGTTATTTGAGAGCACTCTGCACCTTGCATGGCTGAGCCTTTAATAACTATTAAAGTAATTCTTGTAATTTTGACCATCTCTAATTTCCTCAAACAAGTATTAACTTGTTTTGAGAAGTATAACTTTTTTCTATATGCAGTGATGTAGATTAAGGCATTGAAAAGTAATGGAAAAAAGAAATGCAATTTTGTTTTTCTCTACTTGCAGTCTTAGCCCTCATGATAACATGCTGGAATATTTTCTGTATAAATCCTTACATTCATCAGTTCATGATGTATTACCTAGGTTAGATTATTTCTCCTCGCAACAAACATTTTCATAAAGTATTATTTATTGGGCCATCTTCCCATAGAGGGGAAGACATAAGGGTCATTATAGGGGTCATTTGATGGTACAATATCATTTTAATAAAATATTTGGAACAAAACATAGAAGTTCTGTGATGTTTTCAATGACACTGATATACAACATAATACTAATACATGGAAGGTAGTATTTTCTGTACAGATGTTGAAATACTCGGGGCAATACCTAAAACTAATATAAGGTGACATATGTTTTGCAACTGTACAATTAATTAAGTGGTTACAAAGTTGTTAATGGACTAGAAAAAGAAAACTTAAAATATGTTGGGTTTTTATTTAGATCTGATATTTGCTTATTTTCAAGACTTTTCTCTCAACTTCCTTCAGCTGTTCCCAGTATTTAAGCAGCTAATTCATGTTGCAGGTTCAGAAGTAAATGGGAATAGAAAACACTTTATTTATTATAACAAAAAAAAATATAGGCAGAGATTTACTTCCTATATATACCTTCAATTTGATATATTCCACAGAGATATCAAAAGGAAATGCATTGAGGGGATTTCAGAGGAATTTTAGAGACACGGTAAATTCCTGTGATATGCGTTTAGCAAGACTGTTATATAGCATGAAAGAAATTATGAGCTTCTTTGAAGGAAGTTTTAAAGTCCATTTGTAACTTATCTTAGTAAACATTTAACTTAGCTTATTGACATCTATTTTGCTTGCACTTTTACTCATATAGATAACACGAATTTAGAAAATTTATCAGATGCATTATCTGCCTGATTTCACCAAAAATTATAATCAAATTAAAACTGGATTTATAAAGGGAAATCTGATGCACCTCATCTAAAAAAATATATAAAAAAATAAACACATTTCAGTATTTCTTTCCAATAACATAAAAAAAGACACTAGACTAAATACAATTAAATTAAAAGAAGCCCTTTAAATGGAAAGAAGCCCTTTGGAGTAATCACTGAGCCAAACTGTAGGACTAAATAGCAAAATGAGGAAAACTTTGCAACCATCTCATGTTTTATGATGTCCAAGCATCTAAACAGTACCTAGTAACAGCTCTGGAAGACAGGTGTCTTGCACAGATTCAGCCATATAAATCATGTGATAAATCATAAACTTATGCATTTGACTAAATAATAAATTTATTTACTGACTGTCTTACTTCTAAAAAACCTCCCAGACGCCCACAGCTCAGCTCATAACTAAGAATATTTTTGTGCGGGAGGAATTGGTCAGTGTCTGGGGCATGAATTTCAGGAAGGGCATTTCATCCATAAAGGACAAAGTGAAGAAAATGAATGATGGCTGTAGGAGAAAGAGTATAAACTACAGAAAGAGACATTTGATAAGACTAAAAAAATTCACAGGCAAGGATTATTAAAAATACATGGCCTTAATGGGAAAAGGCTGGGAACAGGGATGACCATAGAGGTGGCAGAGCAAGTTCCTCATTCAGAGAAATGGTAAGAAAGAAAAATTATTAGCTATGATTTCCATGAAGCACAAATGCCAGTGATGCCAGGAAGGCTTGCAATACAGAGGTCACATAATGAAAAGGATATGAGATTCAGACAGCAGTCATGGCATCATGTTCAGAAAGGAAGTTACAGTCCAGAAATGGTGGAGGAGGACAAGATGTCCACAGGATATAGAGGCAAGATGGAGAGAAAGCGCAACGTGGCCTTGCCCGGTCTCCAGGGAGGTGCTTGATGCCCAGGGCTGGGTCTGTCCCTGGTGCCCCCCCAGTGCCCTGCTCCTGGCTGTGATGGTGGGATGGGCTCTGGTTGGGAGGCCCTGATGGACACAGTGGAGACCCTCCATCCCATAGGGAGAAGCCAGCTGCGAGCCCTTCCAGCACCCCTGACAGGTGCTTCTGGCAGCGGATGTTGGAGCAGCAGTGATGTTGGCAACCAAACAGACAGACAATTAGGAGGAAAGGACGGAAGCACCACTCTTGTCCATGGACATTTGGACAAAGCTATCCCTAACTGTTTTGGAAATTACACAACAAGGAAAGACCAAAAGGCATGAAGTGAAGATACTCTAGTCTTCTGAAAGCCTGCAGGGACTGTTCAGAACATGGAAAAAACAACTATAAAGAGATCTTGAGAGTATCTGTGAGTCACATGATATGTCCTTTCTTCCATGTCAACACTGAGCAAATGCCTCAGACTGCTACTCACAGAAGATGTCACTATTGAGTATTGCAAGATGAAAAATAAGAGTTTCCAGTCATTGCACACATTTTCTGGAGCAGTAACTAGAATTATTGCTTGGTAGCTAGGTTATCCAGGGCTTCCTTCTTGAAGTCTAGCAAGGTGTTTTGTTTATTGCTAACATTTAAGAAATCATTTGGTTGTTTTAAATGCATTTAAAACTCTAAGCACAGTATGCACAACAAAAAAAAAAACCACAAACAAATAAACCCCACAACCTAATACATTCAAAAAAGTCAGCAATATGTTATCAGTAAAGAAAATTGAAACTGAATTTATCAGAGACCAAATAAAATATTGAAAAGACAGAATTAATTACAGAAAACCCTCAGGCCACTTAGCCTTGCTCTCTTTCATTTCTTGGCATCCTCCTGTCCCTGGGCTGAGTCATTCCAGAGGATCTTTAGGATTACTAGAAATGGAAACACAGTTGGGACAAAACTGGTCGCTCACTGACAAAGTGCACACGTACCTCATGTAAGATGGGAAACAACAACAATGCAGAGGGAGCAATACAAGAACCCAGTGAGACAATACCAATGCATATGGCAGGCAATAGTCTCAGAAGTTCTGTGGTCTAACAATTAGCAGGACTTTGGGGAGCAGAACAGGGAAGACATTTTTTAAAATAAAACTCTTGAAGGTAGATAATAAAACACATCTGTGAGTGGTTAACAGAAGCAATACCTTTCTACTCATTCTGCCCGCTCAGCTTGACTACAACCAGTACACCTGTCTTTACACACAACTTGATCTATATTAGGTACGAATTCCAGTTGAAAATCATAATAGGGAAAAGTGCTGGTAAGTACAATCTAAAATAACATCGCTTTGTCTAGTCTTGACAAATCTTTGCAACCTCCACAGTTCCCCTACCTCCATGTTTATCGTTCAGCCTGCATCTTATGAACTTCTCAGGATCCCAGCAACTACCACACACTGCTAGTAAAGCATATGAGACAGCATTTTAGAACTTCATGAACTGACTCTATAGAAGTACTACAAAGTCCAAAAGCTAAATGGTAGTCTTGTAATTCAAACTATTTTATAAAAGTCTTAGAAAGGAAGTAGTGTTTCAGATTTACCTCTAAATAGCAGGCTCTTAATGCAAGATATGAATGGGTTTTCCTAACCAAAGGTCTCATCAGAAATAATTCCTGATTATATTTTACTCTACTTTAGAAGAGTTGTCTTCAAAGGAGTTGTGACAGTACTATCATATGATTCTCACCTGCCTCCATCCATGCTACTATCTGGCAAATGGTCTGTGCCTATTCTTGCAGCTTTCCACCTCCATGGAGCACAAGTGTCACCCTGAGCTCTGCCTTGGTCATTACGATTGCACAGACTCAAAAGAGTGAAGTTACCTGATCTGGCAAGCACCAGAGGGGTATGTCTGTCCTGGACATGATGGACATGATGTACCTGGGATGGCAAGGCGTATACTTTAATAAGCTGTACCTCTCAGAGGACTAATTCATGTGGGCTTATTCTCAAAGTGCCAAAGCCACTATGCTTCTTGCTGCAGGACCCTCTCTGGCATCCTCATTGTTTCAGAGTTCTCTGCAGAGAGCTTCACCATGTGCTGTAATCCAAAAGTGAGGTGGTAGCAAAGTGAGAACAGTAACTAGGAGGGCAGTCTCCCAAACTGTTCCCTAACCTAAAACTATTTGTACTATTTGTCTTCAAAGTTCTACTCAACTATATTATGCCAAGCTAAATTCCTCGTTCTCTTGGATAGGAGGTATTGTCTTTCCTTTAAAACATATCTGTGTTTAAAATAAGAAACAAAGTAAATCATTTTCTTGACAGTAAAAAAATGCATTTCCGCTCGGAGATGGTAATCAGTCATGAAGCTGAGAACAAGTGTAAACCAAGCCAAAGTTCATGCCTGAGAGAATGCTTTCCTACCTCCCATCCACTCCGGCAGTGATCAAAACAAAATTATTTCTAGTACCTTCTACACTCACTGCAATTGCTAGCAACTTCTGGAGTAAAACCACTATCTTTCCTATGGTGAAAATCAACCTTGTTTCCATATCCAAGGAAAACTTGGGTTACAGTGGAACTAAACTTATACTAAGTTCTTTCTCAGTCTCCAACATCCAAACACAAATTAACTTAAGAAAACAAGGTCAATGAAAGTCCATATCCTGCCACAGCATAGGATAGCATATATTGATCCATGGAGGCTATGAGGGTATTTCAACAGCTGGTACCAGGCTGGGTCAATGAGGGTCTTAGCTGCAGAGGAGGGATTGAGCAAGCACAGTGCACAAGCAAGATGAACATTGAGCAAGCACAGTGCACAAGCAAGATGAACATCACTGAATACAAAAGACAGAACATTTATCAGTCTACTGGATTAGATGGGTCCAGGCTTTTTTGCCACATGCCTATAATTATTTACATTGATGCCTCATGAGATGCATAGTGTGAGCTAACCAAATACATCTGAGCATAAAAGCCCACCAAATCAGAATGGTTAAAAATGTCTAAGTGAGCTGGAGAAAGATGAAGACCCACACTTAATGGCTCAAAGTATTTTGGGGACTTCCCCTGGGACTGGACCAATATATAAGCTGTGGTTTGTGGGAACACCTATAAAACCAGCCACTGTGTGTCTGTGACTACCGTGTGTCTGTGACTATGTTGTCTGGTTCTGAGTGTACTTCTACTATCACTAAAAAGAGTGGAACTCTTCCAGTGCCAAATGCCCTCAGGAGAAATCTAGCAGTCTAAAATTCCCACTGTCATTACCAGCTCCCCGGTTTTCTAATCAATCTTGCTAATATCAGGAGAAACACTGAAGCCTCCAGAGATGTTCACTTGAATGGCATCCAACAATAGGGTAGTGGTTTAATATACAGATCCAGAATCACAAGAGGAAGTTCTGCAAGAAGAATCATAGTGATGGTCTATTTCCAAAGACAGAACAAAGTCTATAGACTCCAGCCATTAGAAATTATGCTTTGTGCAGATGACTGGCTCAACCTAACAGCACTGAGCTTGTGAGGTCTGACAATATAAATAACCCACAGCACCTGACACAAGTACCCAAGGAGTACCAGTAAAGATCTGACACCTATTTATAACTAAGATCCTTTATTTGCCATTGCTCAAAAAAAAAAAAAAATCAGTATAGAATTTAGTGCCAATCTTAGAATGTGACACTAAACATAGTGTTGCACCAACAGGTTTGCTTGATCTTCAAAGGTAACAGGAATTCAAGCAATTTAAGACTTCTTGTTCTTCCTGAATATAGGCTTATTATGAAGTAAGTCCTGCTTGTTTGCAGGAAACTAAAGACAAACCTAGCTGTCACAAGGAGGTCCATCCTCTTATAACAAGCACAAAGAGGAGATACAGTTGTCCTCTGAGAGTCAGCAAAGTTCTCCCAGGGGTCAGAGAGATCTCCAGGTTACCTGAGAGGACTTGTAGTGAAAAACAGTCTCAGGTATTTGCTACATGGAATGAATGGTGTTCCCAGAAAAAAAGGGGAAAGAAAAAAGTGAAGCATTGGTATAAGCAATATGTCACAATAAAATGGTCTTTCTGGCAATTAAAAATGCCAAAACATCTTGTCAAAATAATCTGCTATTTGAAAATAGGTGATGTGGGTGAGAGACAATGTGCATCAGCTTCTCCAGAGATGAGTCGTTCTAGATCTCAGGAATTAATATGTGCAGCTAGCTTGATGCTTCTATTGACATAGAAATACTTCATTGATGTAGTATCTTAGCACTTGATTAGATAATGACTTGAAGACAGTAAGTCTTCCTTCAAAAAGCAACAGAACACTTTTTCCTTTTTTTTTGAATTGCTATATTGTTATGAAAATGGTAAAATTATAGAACAGTAGAGGTTGGAAAACGGTTCTTTCACCATCAATCCCTGTTTGGCTTATAGAGTCTGAATGGTGTGATGACCTGAATACAATGCTTCAATACAGGCACAGGAAGAATCTTCCTCGTTACCCACTCTGACCATCAAGGTTCCTTCTCAGTACAAGCCATTGAATACACTGCCCTACAAAACCTAAACAACCTAAATGCTTATAGACAATATAATAAGCTATGACTGGACTACATCAATAGATACCCTAAAGACATTTTGTACGTGTTCAAAAAAGAAAAGTCTTTATTTCTCTTTCAAGAAAGAAATCATTCAGGCATTCAGTTTCAGAGGACAGGACTGGGAGTGCTCTGAGTCGATAGAATATGTCTTTAAACCGAAGCTGTAATTAGTAAAATATTCAAATATGTTGGGGACTTCGTGACTTAGGCTATCATCTTCAACCCTAGCTAAACAAAGAACCACAACTGAAATCCTAGATTTGTAGCTCAAACTATAGGTTTCATCAAAAACTAGAGGCTTGAAGATAATCTGAGAGCACATCACTATTTCCATAATGGAAATCAATATATAAATCATATCAAGAAAAGTTTGGTAGGAGTGAAGAGAGGTAGTCAAGGAAGTTTAATGCCGTAATTATTGATTTAGGCATTTTATCCTGTTCTCAGTATAGCCTCTCTTATAAACTTTATTTGTATTTCAGATTTTTTATTATTTTAATTTTCTTCTGTATGTTCTAAATATATCCAATACCTGCAGAGAATCCAATGAAAGGACACAAAGATGATGAAGGGACTGGAGCACCTCTCCTCTGAAGAAAGGCTGAGAGAATTGGGACTGCTCAGCCTAGAGAAAAGAAAGCTTTGGAGGGACCTTGTCAGTATGTATATTTGCATACAGTGTGAGAGGGTGCAAAGAAGAGGCAGTCAGGCTCTTTTCAGTGGTGTCCTGCGACAGGATCAGGGGCAATGGGCACAAACTGAAACACAGGAAGTTCTGTCTGAACATCAGGAAACACTTTTTCACTGTGAGGGTGACCAAGCACTGGTACAGATTGCCCAGGGAGGCTGTGGAGTCTCCATCCCTGGAGATATTCAAAAGTCATCTGGACATGGTCCTGGGAAACTAGCTCTGGGTGACCCTGTTTAAGCAGTGGAAATGGGACCCGATGACATCCAGAGGTCCCTTCCAACTTCAATCCTTCTGTGAGTCACTAAGAATACAGTTTTAAATTTAAGGGAAAACTTCGGGCTACTGGAACCAACTAACAAATGAAAGAAGAATTTTTCCCATGGAAATGTATCCAGTATAGGCCATAATTGTAACATTAAACTCAATGTATGAGGTTAGCTTAAAAATCAGTTAGAATCATAGAATGTCAGGGAATGGAAGGGACCTCTAGAAATCATCGAGTCCAACCCCCCTGACAAAGCAGGATCACCCAGGAGATGCCACACAGGAACACATCCAGACAGGTTTTGAAAGTCTCCTGAGAAGAAGACTCCACAAGCTCTCCGGGCAGCCTGTCCCAGGACTCTGTCACCCTCACTGTAAAGAAGCTTCTTTTCATGTTGAGGTGGAACCTTCTATGCTCAAGTTTATACCTGTTATTCCTTAACCTATTACTGGGCACTACTGAAAGAAGATTGTCTCCTTCCATTTGACACCCACCCGTCAGATATTTATAGACATTAACAAGGTCCCCTCTCAGTCTTCTCCTCTCAAGACTAAACAGCCCCAGTTCTCCCAATCTTTCTTCATGGGGGAGATGCTCAAGTCCCTTAATCATCCTCATAGCTCTCCATTGGACTCTCTGCAATAGATCCTTGTCTCTTTTAAAACTGGATACAGTATTCCAGCTGTGGTCTCACTAGGGTAGAGTAGAGGGGAAGAAGAACATCCCTAGACCTGCTGGACACAGTTTTCTTAATGCACCCCAGGAGGCCAATGGCCTTCATTGCCACAAGGGCCCATTGCTGTCCCATGGCTAACTTACTATCCACTAGGACTCCAAGGTCTTTCTCCATGGTGCTGCTTTCCAGAAGGATGACCCCTAACCTGTACTGGTGCCTTAAATCTTGTATAAAATTTTTCCTTGCTTATGTAGAGTAAAATCTAAAAAACGTACCTATATCAAAAGAGCAGAAGTGGTCAATCCAGAAAAAAAAAAACTTTATCTGAGAGATTTTCAAAAGAAAACAGAAATATTGGGAAGAGACAGTGAGGAAGAGAAAAGTGATACCTGAGAATCCCAGTACATGCGCTGCAGCAGAACCCTGCACCCTGAGACCAGGAGCATTGATACAGGTCAGCAGCACTCATACAGCAATGCTGAATAGCACTGCGGTGCAGGTAATGCACTGAGCACGTGATAATTCTTTGCTTCCTTACCCATCTCAAGTTTTAGTTTCCTAATTTTCTGTGTCATTGGAGTGACATGCCTGTCACATTAGAAAGAGGTCTGTAAAATACCCAGTGGGGACTGCAGCACTAAGTATTCAAATGCTACAATAAATAACAGCTTGCAGTCTATCCTTAGGACAGCCTAATCTAAATAATCTAATGCATGAACTTAAGGAACCTGAATGAATACTGAAAATCAGGCCAGCTGGGAAGACTCCTTTGTTGTTTTCTTCTTAAAAGTGATAAATCCCACTTCCATTAAAGATAAACATAAGTGGGAATCGGATCACACCAAACACATAAATGAGCAAAAGGAAATGGCCCGCTAATATAAATGCTAAATAAGGAGAAAGACAGAAACCACACAGTGTGTGCTATCCTGCCATAAATTAAAAAAATAACATATAAAAGAGATTTAATTGAAGGTGAGAAATGGGTTAGAAGAAGGAAGGGCAGCTTGATGAAAGTGACTGAGAAGTCCTGGAAACCAGCGGGAAAAGGGATTTCTGCTACTCAGCAGAGGGGGAGCTACAGATAGTGAAAAACAAACAAAATGTTTTAGTGGGTTTGCCTCTTTTTGCTTCCATCAGCTAGGACCAGACAGATACTGCCACTAAACACCAGCAACAAAGCTAGCACCTCAGGTGCTTGGTTGCACCTGGTGAGACTCACTGGAGCATACTCTGAGAGGTGAAGCAGACTCTCAGAGCTATTAGCTACTAGTCTCTCAGAAATCATGATAGAAAGGGGAGATTATTAAAGACGGGAAGAGGATGAAAGAGGAGCTTGCCTTTAGAAAGCACAGGAAGAGGAAACCAAAAGATAGTAGGACCACTAAGATGAGCTTCAATCCCCAGAAAATATTGGAGAAAAATATCAGACTTTTGCTGTAAAATTGAACGATGTGTTGCACATACCCTAGACTAATCTTGAAAAAAGACAAAAGTAGAGCAACAAGAATGATTAAAGAAAATGTAGCCTTTGAAAATCAGACCAAACCAACACAAAGCAAACAAACAAAAAATAACAACAATAAAAAGGAGCAGAGTAGGCCTGTTTTGTCTGAAGAAGAAAAGACTGAGGGAAATATGGAACCCCTTCATGGCTCTAGTAGCTAATGTGCCACAAGAAAAGGAAATAAACTGTCTTACAGAAGAAGGGCTTAAATTGCAGTAGATCTCCAGCTTGGATGTGAGGGATTGTCGGGGAAGGTATGGAAGCACTGACACTAGAGATTTACAAAAACATTAAACAAACGACCCTCAGGTTTAGGCATAGCTAATTCTTCACTCAGGAAAGTCCATTACATTTTCCCATTACTGTTTCCCAAAAGTTTTAACTCTCTGTTGAAGAAGATGAACTAACATTTGTAAACAAATTTCACAGACTCCACCATAATTCAGTTTAAAATCAATAGATACATGGCTTTAGTGTAAGGCAGGTCAAACAACATGTCTCCATGCTTGACTACCACAAATTTTGGAAAGATCTAAATTGCAATTTAAATATAAAATTTACAGAAACTTCTAATATGTTTATTAACACAGTCAAATTGTGACTCTCTGAATTCCTTATTTAGCCATCCGTAAATCTATCAGATTTTTAGCTTTCAAAATTAAATTAAATCTGGAACTAAGTAAATACAGAGGAGTCACTGAAGTCTTAAATAAACACAGAGAATGAAAATTATTCTGCAAGAAAGATTTTTGTTGGGATGACACTGGTTTGTGTGTGCCTGCCGGTCTCTGTGTGTGCATGCCGGTCTCTGTGTGTGTCTAAACACAAAATACACGTTTGAGCAGGCATAAAATGTCCATATGGGAAAAATAACAAGCTATTGAATTAAATTACTTTTTATATAAATTACAGAGTGAAGGATTTCAAATCCCCCCACTTCTTGAATAATCAAAAATGTGATCCATATGGTGGTCTGTGTATTTGCCTTCTAAGACTGTACTCAACAACAGTTACCATTTATTAGGGATGCTTATGGCTAAAAGCATTACCATTAATGAATGGCATGTTGAAGGAAAGGTTGAGTGGCCTACCGATACAAGGTTAGTTGCAATAAGAACTGAAAGATGGGGAGATTTAAGTCCTATTTGTAATTATCGGTCTATCTAAACCATCATAACTGTTTTCCTTACAGACACTGGGAAGCTTAAGTTAGCTGCCTCTCGAAAAGTCTCTGAGATGCTAAAAGAACAAGGTGCTATTCTTTTTGCATTTATTTAAAAAATAATATGTATACTAGAAGGGAACAATTTAAACAATCAACAAAAGGAAGTCAGTTTTGAAGTGGAGCAAGACCACCATTTTTGCACCAGTGGAAAAATTGAGGAATAAAATGTACTAAAGGATGTGTTGTCAAGAGTGGTAAAGGAAGACAGACTACAATTAACCAAGATGGAATATGGCCAAAGCAGAGGCCCAGCAAGCTCATGTCGTCACAGCCTCTAAGTGCCACTCCACTCTCACAGGAGCCCCACCCAAGGCAAATTTCTGTCAGAGCCAAATGACCAGGACAGCTTCCTGTAGCAGTTGATGTCTCAGTCTAAGCACTGGTTCAGATCCATGCTGCTTTATACAAGAAATCTGGGGAGATTGGAAGATTACTGCTGCAAGTCTTTTCCAAGTGCTTATCAGGAAAATGAAGAATGACTAAATGCATATAGCCTGGAGGATCGAGGCTATTAATAGAGCCCCTGACAACTGATAACATAGATATGAAGACTGCAAACCAAGGAGACAAGAGAAATGTTCTGAAGCCAAAGATTTCTAAGAATAAGGGAGGGAATCCACCATAGCGACTTAAATTAAATACTAGAAAAATCTGTCTCAACAACTAGATCTAAATTTTGGAAAAGAACCAGACCTTTGCTTTAACAACTAAGGTGAACTGGCCATATGCTACAAGGTAGTAACCTGTAATGGTCACCGAAGCAGGAATAAATGACTGATGAATATTGTCTATCCCCTAATACCTAATTCTCTGCAAAATGATTTTCATACTTGTAATCAATATGATGAGGTCGCTCCGTGCCCTTTAATTGGCTATTGATCTTTATAAATACATTTGGGCTGCACACCAAGTATGGCAGAGTAGCTACTGAAAGGACACCTAGTGGTAAGTAACTGAGTATGTCTAGAAACGGCCGGGACTGTTGAAGGCATGTGATTATAATTGTCATGGGAACTGATGAATTACTACAAGCTGAATCTGCAATATCATATATGAATTTATGTGTCAAATAGAACTAGTCACAGTTTTTAAGATAGCAAACAGCATTCTTACAAGAACTTTTTAAAAACATGGAATTTAAGCTTAATTTTCTTAAAACTCACTAACAGTCTTTTAAACAAAGGATGGCCATGCCTGTGTGACATAGATTACAAATCTGAATGTTCTGAATCTCCCCTGCATCAGTTTTAGGAATATCGGATAGCTGAACAGCAGTCATTACAGATACGTTTTCCTTGATATTAAGGCCAAATTTCAGCTTGCTCATCATCATTCCTGGGTCCTCCATTGTGTCACTCTAAAATATCCCAAGCAATTCCTTCCCTTCTCATCTTTCTCTCCTATGAAGGCAAACAGCTGAAGCATATAACTTGTACACATTTGAGCTAATTTTACTCTTTTTTTTCTGTCCATTCAACTTTGTAGTAACTTCTTGCCTGTGTTTATTCCAAACCGCTTCATATGTACTAATGCCCTTGTGACCAGGAGATGCCCACAACAGAAAGCTGTATTGCAGATGGAGTCATGCTGGTCTCATGCAGAGAGGGATTATAACCTTCCTGGCTGCCTCTGGGCAAACACTTGGCTTTCTTGTTTACATCAACATATCATATTACAAGCATACAACAATTTGCTGACCACTGTCCCTCTTTGATTATTGTTCTTATGTTCTCTTTTCCAGGTTTCTCTTTTCTACTGAACGTTAGTTCCTTTGGATTAATTTTCCCTGAGCAAATTAGTACAGATTTGCTAGGTCATTTTTTCTAGATACATTTTTTTCTCTATCCAATTTTATCACATCTCTGTATGCCACTGGTCTGTTCTCTATCCTCACAGTGTTTATAATAACTCCCAACTTAATATCATCCTTTCATTTAAGAAGCCACAAACAAGCCATTTCTGATCTTCTAGCCTCTTTCATCACAACAAAGATTGAAATAATGGGATGGATATTCCTTGTTTCCTTCTTTAGATTACTTTCTACCAAATTTTTTGTTTAAAAAAAAATCTAATTCTGCCTTATTTCTACACAACTACAATGAATTAGATCATGATGTCCTTGAAGGAGGCTGTAGCTCCTGCTCTTACCCAAACATTACCAACTATTCCTCACGCAGCTCTGTTTCCATGGCTCACCTCTCCTCCTTTCCACCCTTCTGAAGCTCCAGCCCGCTCTCTTGTCTTAAAATGGCATGTAGTTTCCTTCCTTTACTATAAACAATGCTTTCTGTAACCTTAGTTTCATGATGTAAACATTTAAAAATAAGAACGAAGGGAACACAAACTATGTGTTCAATTAGGTAATTTGAGGATTAAATTAAATGAAATGTCTCAGAACATGGAACATTTCAGAGTAATGAAGTCTGGCTTTATTTGCTTTCATTTTATCCCACCCCTTTAAAAGAAAAAAGGAGGCAATGGATCTTAGAAACTCCAGCAGAACAGTAGTAAAAAGGCAGATGAAGACAGTTTATTGCTTGTGAATCCAGGAGAAACAAAAGTAAAGCTCAGAGGAAGAAGCTGTAACACTCAGGTATGAGTTCAAAGGGAAGGAGGGGCACTCTGTGAACTGCAGGATGCTGGAGGCTGGGCAACGAGTTGTCACAGTTGACATGGAAGGCTCCTGCTATCACTAATATCACCATCTGTAATCTGCGGTCAGCTTGTAAAATGCCCCGCAGTCTGCCAAAGCCACTTAAAACTGGCATTTCTTGTATACTAAAATATATTTTAAAAGCAAGAAATCGACCAACAGATATTATTCTCCAGTCAAAACCAAAAAAATACAGGGCTGCCTTGTATACAGTGTATGTAATGAGGAATACCAATGGGAAGGAGTAATAAAGAGTAGTAAAGGAAAAATAATGCCCATAAAGGCATACTTCTGTTTATCTCTGCCGTCCACCTATAAGCGTTGGTCAATTATACTCTTTCAAATAGGAAATTTTTAATTTTCTTTTTTTTAAACATCTCTAGAGAAGGTTTTCATTGTTGAATCCCTAATCCGGCTTTTACTGTTGTGAACTTTACAGCAACAGGAGAAACAAAAACAGTCTTCAAATTTAGAAAAATTGTTATTATGTACATCTGAACATATACGTTTGGCTTTCATTGTGCAGTGTGCCAGACAGCTCCAAAAGAACAAAAAAGTACAGCTTTAGTCAACACTTTAAACTTTGGATCTCACTTACCCTGGAAGAAAGTCATCTTTTTTGGCCTTCCAAATGAACTCATTTCCTCTTGGCATACAGCAAGCACAGGTGATATGCTAGTTGCTTGACTTTCACATCATATTTAAACAGGTATTGCAAACATAGACGATAATAGCTTCAAAAAGGGAGTTCAAATAATCTACAGGTATTATATCTGCCTTCAGCCTCTTTGTTGGTTTAGGGATTTTACAGTCATGTTTTCCCGTTTCCTAAAGCAGGCTGAGGAAGGGTGGGGGTTATCCCATTATTAGGTGAAAAACACACAAACAGCATAGGAGGAAATGCACAGAATTTCCAATACAACATCTTGTGCACAAAATATGTTCAAAATCAGATCCTTTTTCTCTTCCCTTATCAATATAATAGTAGCTGTTAATTTTACTCATGTTAAGTACAAAGCACCGATAAATTAGAGGGAGACTTTTAAAGAGATATTGGTATCTTAAAGAGATCTACCTTGAAAGAAACTTTTGACTCGGAGATAGCTGACACTAAGGCGCAAGACGGAAAGTTTGTCCAGCTTTGATATGATGTCAGGTGGAAAAGGCAGGAGGCTGGCCAGATGGTCCAGTTCTGCATTCAGACGGTCCCTGTGTCTCTTCGAAGGATTTGATTTTTCATTCCCAGCTGCAGGCCTTCTGTGGTGGAGAACACATGTTTTACCTCCAGATAGTACAACCAGACACTGAGGTGTTGTGTGCAATTAGTTGTTAACGGGAATATTTAACCTAGCTTCCATGAAAATTCTTAAAGCTTCTGTCCCCCGACAAAAAGAGATTGACCATACTGCAAAGACATCGACTTGGCCTCTCTTTTCAAGTCTGTCCAGTGAAAAACAGATGAAGAATTGATATATTTTACTAAGGACTCTCTCACCTTAGGGGAATAGGTACTATCTTCATATTCTAGTCAACAGCACAAAAAAACAACTTCTCAGCCATGTTGTACAAATGAGGGTCAGAACAGCAAAGGAAAATTACCGTGACTAATGCATGAACCCACTCAATACCCATTGTATTCATTCCAAGCCTGTTAGTTCCCTCAGTTTAATGACTCAAAGTTAACCTGTGGGTCAGGAGATAATTAAGAAAAGAGCCTGTCTTTAGACATGATTTTAAAAAGTAAGGAAAGGAAGGTGAAGAGATGGTCTTTCCTTAAGCTCAAAATTCATGTGAACATTCTCACATTTACCTTCCTACATCAATAATAGAAATGAGAATTTGGTTTCTATCTTAAGAACATTAATAATCCTACAAAAACATAAAGACTAATGTTAGTCAGATTTCTAAGCCAAGCACTCCTAGTCCGTCCTCATTTCACGTCCTTCTCATGCAGTGGGCAAGGCCAGGCACCTCAGAAGAGATATGGTGAAGATGTTTTAAGATGAAATACATCACAAATAAAGAAGCTCAGTTTTGGGGAGTCCACTGATACTCTTCTCACGGAATGCATAAGATGCTGTTCTCAAGAGGAAGAAAAGGGAAAGGGAAAGGGAAAGGGAAAGAGAAAGGGAAAGAGGGAAAGGGAAAGGGAAGGGGAAAGGGAAAGAGAAAGAGGGAAAGGGAAAGAGGGAAAGGGAAAGGGAAAGAGGGAAAGGGAAAGGGAAAGGGAAAGGGAAAGGGAAAGGGAAAGGGGGAGGGGGAAAGGGAGAGGGAAAGGGGAAGGGAAGGGGGAAGGGGAAGGGGAA
>JANHFX010003051.1:0-11221 GCA_027560015.1 Chloroceryle amazona
GGCTGTCTCCCCAGCGGAGAAGAAGAGAACGAGAGAGGACACAGGCAAAGTAATCGCACTCAAGGCAGTTTACCAAAAAAAAGGAGCCGACAGCTCCTTTTAATTGACAATTGACAACTGACAGCTCCTTTCTAATTGACAATTAGTGCCAATCTTTTCATCAGTAGATAAAAAAGAGTTGGTAGAATTTATAAAAGGAATTAGTTAGCCTTATGGCTGTTACTGCTGTTACTACTCTAAGAGTTGTACGGCTATTAATAGACTTAAAAGAGAAATTACCTTATGCCATTCCTTATCAATAGAAAGTGAACTCACCTCCAAGCAACAGGAATCCTCAGAGGGCAGGTGCATCCTGGGGACCAGGGAAGCTACCATCCTCGGGATGGTCTTTTACATGAGGCCGGAGTATATGTGCAGAAACTGTGGACGTTCTTGCCACTCTGCAGGTATAAGGATGAAGTTCCTGGGGGCAAGTACTCTCCTACCGTCAGTATCTGCAGTAGTCTGTATTAGAACTTTCCTTTTGGAATAATTTCCGGCTGCTTAGAGAACTTGGATGTTCTCTCTAGTTCATATACTCAGTGTTATTATGTTTAAATACCTTTTATTATTACAGTCTCGATGTAACTTAGAAAGGAATCTAACCTTGGAATCAAAATGAGTGTTAAAGTAAGGATTTAGCAGGTGTGGTAAAAAAAATTGGAGTGGTTTGTTTTGTTGTTTGGTTGTGTGTTTTTTTTTTTTTTTTGGATTGGTTCTATTTTATTTATCTTATTTTTTGACAATATTATTAGAATAATTTGATGCCATAGGTCTACATGGTACTTTGCTGATGTAAAGCAAAATAGATTCAAGTAAAATTATGTTGATGTAAAGTTAGGAAGAATGATCTTCTGCTATAGATACTAAGCATATGGGCTATATGAGTGGGAAAGGATTGAAAATAAATTAAGAGGTTTTGATTTATTTTGCTTCCTCTTAATCCCATGTGTTTGGAAACACATCTGTGATTCTTAAAGCTATAGATTAATTTTCATCCCTGCTTTGGGAGAGTAAAGTTACTCTAGGCTTCAGATTTTGGACATATTTTATTAGTACAGGGTTTAAGGAGAAATTTAATCTCTTACCTTTAAAGGCTTATTTTAGCAAAAGAGCACAATGCTCACTCCCAAGCTAAGAAAACTGCATGTGAGGGAATGTGACTTAGTATAGAGAGCTTCCAGTAAATCACTGAGGCTCAGGGATGCCCAGACATCTGCCCACAACCTTGATGACCTGGCATCAGTATGGGACTGATGTGCAAATAAGCTTGCAGTTCATAGTCCTTCTTTTTCTGCCAGCCTGTGGCAGAATTGTCAAGGCCCATACCCCAGACTTGAGTTCATCACCACCAGTGTTAATAGTGTCATGGCTGGAGATTTCAGCGTCCGTACTCAGTGCCAGAGTCTCATTAGGAAGCTCATACTGACTCAGCCAGTTTGTAGCTTGTGTTGCATCTCAGATGCTTGAATATTTTTTTTTGCAGTTGTGAAGCAAAGAGGTACAGATAAAAATATCCTCAGAAAAAAGTGCTTGCAGCTTTGGAAGAACTTTCAATCAGATTTTCCCTTGTGAAAGATTCAGCTGGTACTGGAGAAACTGCCTAGAGGGTGAGTGAAGCATCACCAGCATCTTGGGAGTGAAGTAGCTGAGACAAGAATTGTGTGTAGCTCTGATTTTTCTTGAGTTACAATTTTATTTTTCACAGTTTGATCAAACTGCAAGTCATTCTGCCCCAGTTTTCACAAGAATGTTTTGATATTGATCTATTAATACTCTTAATTTTTTTTGTCTTTTTGATATTTTTGCATATTGTGACACTCTGGTCAGTAGTACACAGCTAACAGAAATTTATACATTAACACATGACTGGGCTTAGGTGGAGCTTTAGGGCTGTGTAGCTGCTACCTGAGCAATACTAATGAATGTTCAGCTGCTCCTCTGCCTTTTACCTTCTTCTGTCCATGCCCACCTACATTTCACTGTATGGAAACAGCATTGTCTGCATTCTACCTGAGCATCTGTTGTGCATTCTGAGTAAGTGTGAGACTCTTCGCAAACACATTCATAAATATCTGCATATTATGTCACAAACCATGTAGTCTTAAAGCACAGATAAATTATAGTTTTCATATTTAGAAATCTTTTGGAAAAGGAGTGAGTTTTTTATAAGTTATATAATTAAACATTTCTACCTGTTAGATGGAGATGTCTGAAAAACAAACAAACAACAAACAACCTGCTATATAGGCTTTTGTAGAAGAGTTCTCTGGATTTATTTCTGAGCTGTTTTGTAAGCATACTGCTCAGGAAATCCTATCCTGTGATGTAACTATTTTCTTCATACCTCCTCTAAATAGAAGTATATTTTAAAAGGTATTCTAGAGATTATATTGTCTGTATATTAAATTTTGAAGGATGATTCTTAGAGTAGGAAAAGCACATCTGCAGTGCATGACCTACTTAAATGTTCTTCTGTCATCTGTTTCCTTGTCCTGTTGCTTTTCTTCTCATATTAAACCTCTTCTTTCTTTTTTCTTTCATCTTCTGCAACATGAGCTTAGAGGCTCTTTTTAGATGACTTATGCAAAAAATAACACAGATTTTTAGGAAATGCTAATGGTTTGCAATCTGAAGCTCTCCAGGTCACTCAAATTTCATCCAACACAAAACCTGCCATCACGAGCTTCCCCTTTAATATTTCTTCTTGCTGGTTATTATTATTGCTGAACAGAAGAAGAAGCAGTTTTCTGGAAGCTGAGTGGTTGTTTTGAGCAATGAGATGTCAGATCCACCTTATCTGCAATACTGTAAGCTCAAATCCTAACTGTTCATAATCTGGGACGTAACTTACCCAGCCAGAAAGGAGGCACTAATCATGGACCAGGATCAACATCCCATTCTGGTATCCAACACCGTGGGGCAGCCATCCCTACCTCAGCCAATCCCACCCATCAATGTGGGTTCTATGGACATAAACCAGAACAAACTAAACTCCTTGCTACCAGGGCCACAAATGCTTTTAAATTCAAATTTTACTGGGATTTACCTGTAACTCTGCTGTGTAATGATTGTGAAAGCTGCACAATCCCTAAACCAGGCTCACAGTGGTCTAGAAAGGAAGACCAAAGGTCTACAACATGAAACAGTCACTGGGAGAGTATCTTAGATCTTCCTGATAAATATCAATTCCTTCTCTTCCTTCTTGTGTCTTGTCTTTTCCCTGCAAACTTTTCCCATGTCCAAATACTTTTTCCTCACTGTACTCAGGACATGAACTTTAATAAATGTAATAGTAGGTCCTAAAAGGATAATTCTCTCTAATCTTTATTCTTCTCAGTCACACTGTTCTGGTAAAAATCAATTCACCAGCTTTAGAAACCATATTTATGATGGGTCCCTATACTTTTTTGGATCTACTAATGTGCATTAGTGTATATATGTAACTGATTACTTGGGGCTTGATCCAAACCCCATTAAGTCAGTAACAAAATTTCCTTTGATGTTGGTGGGCTTCAGAGTAGTCATTACTAGCACAGTAGAACATGTTTAGGTGTGACTTTACTGTGTTGTGTGTGTTGAAGCCCTCCAGAGAATGTACATTTGACATCTCTCTCAAATTCCTGGCAAGCACGCCCTTACAAAGCAGTGTTTGGTGGGAGCTTCTTTCCCATTGATCCTTGCTTGACAATATTAAGAACATCATAGATGAGTTTTTAAACTAGAAATCATTAAAAACATACAATGAGCTACCTGTATCGAGATGTTTCCAAAGCTGACTTCAGAAAATTGATTCTGAACAATCATTACTTGTTTTTCTCCCTCTTGTTACTAATAATTTACTTTTCTCAGGTCTCTTTTCCTGATGACATTTACAGATGCTTGGTTATTCACATGTTTTGATAGCTATACCAGTAAAATTAGATCCCTGTGCAGTGAAGCATAAACCTAGTTAAGTTGTATCGAAAACTGTTTGAAGCAGCAGAGATAGATAACAGTGTTCCATGCAGAAGTGCTATTCAGAGAGGTTTGGCTTGAGTTACTCAGTTTTAAAATAAAACACCAGAACTACATGCTGGAGAAGACAACGGTTGGTTAAAATATTGTTGCACAAATACTTTTCTCCTGAATTCCTTTTGGGATCCCATTAAAAAAGTCTAATACAATGTCAGCACATATGGGTGCTCATATAGGATCTCATTCTGGTAAAGAACACTAAACCCCAAACACAATTGGTTTATCTTATGATATGATATAATAAAAAGGAGCTTTTAGAAAAGTAGTACTGTTCTATTTTATTGAAAGAAAGGATACAAAATTGTTTATTTGAGATTTGATTTAACTAAAGCTCAATTTTGTCTAGTTTACATTAAGGTTATACTTGTTCATAATCCTCAGAATGTAATCATGACCATCATTGGGATAAATGATGGCACACCATACCAACATCCCAGCCAAAGCTTTCCTTTCAACAGAAAATACATACTCATTCTTCAGAGAATAATAACCAGATACTGGTTTATGGGTGAAATTTAGAAGCCTATTTTGAAACATGATACACAAGGAGGAAATATCCAGTTCTTCTACTTTGGAAGAATTTACATGTGTTGAATATTACACATCTATGAACTTAAAATGAGGGCCTTAAGTAAGTTAACTTCTATAATAAGAGTTTAGGTTCCTGTTCAGCAAAGTACATAATAAGAAATTGATGAATTAGAGACACATTTAGTTAACAGCATAAAATTCTGGCATGATGGATTCAGCACTTAGTTATTCAAATATAACCCATTCAATGTCATGCAGATTTCTTTGTGGCGGTAAAACGCTAAAGACTAGTAAAAAAAAAAAAAAGTAGTAAAATAAAGTTTAAAAAATCCTGTGAGTTTCTAGGCATGCAAATGACTTAAACTTCTGAAAGCTGGAAGCTTGTGAAAGCTTAGCTCAAGATTTTGACAGCTGTGTTGAAAACAGTGGCTCTTGGTGGTGTGTTTTACATAAATATGGGGGAGAAAGCACAGTGGAGAGTTACATTGACCAAGAAATCAAGAAGTATCTTGGTATTTATATTTGAAGTAAATTTGATTGTGATCCCAATCAAACTGCCCATTTATATTCTCATTTGCTTGTAGATTTTTTTAATAATCCCACTTTTTGTTCAAGAGTTACCCAGAGCAACTTTATTATTCTGTCAAAAGCCTCTTCATACTTTTAATAATGATTTTCATCTCTACCTCTGTAGTGTCTAGTAATAAATTTAATTTTTCTTGGCACAAGAACCACTCTCTTCTCTCATGAAAATTGAACATTATTATTAATGTGGATAGTCAATTACTTCAGATTAATGTGGATTTATATTTAAAATCAATACATCAACATGATGCAAAGCACTCTTAAAACACTATAAACTTCTGCTGGATATCTAATCAATTTGTAAAAAATTCATAAAGCGTCGGGAATCTATACACCTGCATCATTTGTATGGATATTGTATTTAGGCACATAACTGACAGCTGTGGGGCTTAAAATATGGTTTATTTTATGTAGATTTTTATAAGTTCTTATTCTGTCAGTTACTCATAAAAGGTTAACATCAAATACATCTAGAGGAGAAATAAAATACAAAAATGTTGAGCGTAAACTTAATTCATCATGGGTAAAAACTAGTAAGGGACACATATCCAAATGCTTTCTAAGGTGGCTGGCATTGTCAAAGAGTAACCTCTGTCGGTTATAAGTACAGGGTTCAGTGTAAGGATAGTTAACTGAAATGAAATGACCCAGCATTTGCAGACTAAGTGGTCTGATCCTGAACTAGTTTCTAGCTTCTTCTTCATGGAAACAAGGAATTGTTGCAATTAAGGCAGCTGTCTGTTCTGCATTGTCTGGTTTAGTTGGAGTCCTGGTCACTGAAGAAACTACTCACAAGACCAGTAGGTCATTCAGCTTTGTCAAGGCAGGATCACCACAATCTAGCTCATTTGTCTGGTCTGCTCCTAATCAGAGCCACAACTTCTACAGTGGTCATAAAGTCTTGTACCTTGCGTACCAAACTGCAGTACTTAAAGAACTCTAATATCCCCCTGTTTCCTTTACCTAAGTGACATCCTTAGGGCTCTCTGAGTGCATAAAATAAGCAAGATTTGATGCAGGGCATTTGAAAGAAAGAGTAGGTGTCCTGGGCAAATTTCCTGGGCAATTTGGATCGGGAAGTCCTTAACACTTGGCGATGAAAGCTTGGATTAATTTCCTTTTTTTTTCTTGGATTTTATTCAATTTTTACATTTCATCCCATAACTAAACAAAAAAAAAATTACATATTAGTGTAAGTTCAATAAAATAAAACTAAAGAGTGATTAATCTTTTTTCTTGTCTGAATTTTGAGTTAAAACTAGAGAATACTGCACAAAGATGGGAAGAGTGTAGCTCAGCCTTTTTGTCTCTGCCAGGTCTTTGTTCATGACCTGGACTACACTTGCATCATCTGTTCCCCACTGCCTTCTCATGGTAATGCAAAGTCTTGACTGAACAATGCTTTTCAGTGAATGTTATATATATATGGTTAGCATTTTACTATAATTACTTTTCATAGTTTTCTTTTCTCTCCTTCTGTACACAGACATATAATACATTAATTGGTTTCCTTAGCATCTTGGTAAAGAACTGGGTGAAGACAAAGAAAGATCGTTGTCCTGTGGAAATGCAGACCAGGACGCTTCAACTGTCTTGGCATGGCTGATCTCTACCCGTGAGTGGACGCTTCTGATGACGCTGAACCAAATCAGTCAGTGATGCGCTGATGGCCTGGGACTGTGTAATCAAAAACTTGCGAGTCTTCTCCATTGAAAGGTCTGTTACACCCACAGCATTTACTGTATGAAGTTGGTGTATCTGTAAAATCATTACTAAAGAGGAAGTTTTTTTCTCCAAATGCATTTTATCCTGCTGTTGGAAAAGTTGCTGCAATCAATGAGATACAGAACTTCAGAGAGATCCTCCCTCAGGAGTCACACCAAAAAGCTACAGCTGCAGATCTGAATTCTTTGACAAAGACCTTTGAATCTTTTTTTTTTTTTTTTTTTTTTTTGCTAAGAGATGTCTTAAAAAAGGCCCAGCAGCAAGTTTTCCAACATGGAAGTTGTTAATTATGCTGCAATTACTTTGCTTCTATTGAAACAAATTCAGTTCTTTAATAGAAGAACACTGAATCCTGTACTTCGTAACTGACAGAGGTTCCTCTTGTTTGTTGCCTAAAGACAGTCATGCAGAGTAACACCTGCAAAGTCCTTCTTGTGTTGCAAACCTTTCCTCTTTGGTGAACTCAAGTGCTCCTCATTCAGCTACTGGAGAATGGAATCTTGAAAAGGTTTTGTGCTTTTCCACACACTCATTTATACGCTAAATCCTGAAATTAGCATGGACTTATTTTGATTGCACTGGCAGTGGGAAATTCAGGTACTGTACTGCAACAGGCCAATGACACCTCTACTTCTATCACAAGCAGCATATGATGAAAGTCAAGTAGCTAGATGTATGGGAAAATCTTTACTAAATGCTGTTTTACATGCACTTTTTGAATAAGTTTTTATCCAAATGAAATTTTAGATAAAATTACTGTGGGTCTTTGAAGTTGAAAATTTGCTGTGCGAAGTGACATAGCAAAATATATGAAAACTAAGTAAATGGCTAATATTTTATTGTATAAAAAGCAATGACTGAATCATGAGATAATAGTGTGAAGCCTATACACTGTGAACATGTAAGCGATTGATAACAGAAGCCTGGCAAAACTTTTACCCATAATGCATTAAGCATATAAATGTATTTTTTTCTGCTACTTTGCCTCTTAGGACTCAAAACTGCTCAAATTTATCACCTTTAACAGTGTTTTCACCAAAGGATAACTGAATAAAAAGAGCAAACAGTATCTTTCATTCCAGCACAGTACTTGATGATTTTTGCAGCCTTGAACACACAGATGCAGTCTTCATAGAAAAAAACGTTGCTTACATTGGTCATAAAGTATAAAACACCCACAGATTTGTCATTTTGATGAGAAGGTTCGTTCAATTTCACTATTTAGTCAATCTAAGCTAAGGACCAACAATTTTTTATTTATTTTTTAATTTTGTTGGTACATTTTTCCAATAGCCTGGAAACAATCTTGAATAACAAATATATTATGCACACGCTTAATGATTTAAGCATATTGCAACAGGATAGTGAAGCTTCATCGTGTCTGCCAAACATAAAACCATTTCAGAACCAAGCCCTTCAGTTGAATTAATTAAAGATTATTTTTTTTTTTTTTTTTCTGGAACTAATTAACCTTGGTTCACAAAGAACTTTTGCCTAGTGGCCGGTTGATTTTGTAACAGAGTTGCACTGTAGCTGTGTGTGAGCTATTCCCTGCTTAGACATTAGACCAAACTGGTGAGAACTGCTGTGAATTTCCTAACCTCAGGAAAAATTTCAATTGTAATTGGTCCTATTGGACACCAGAGCATCTACACCAGCTCAGTTTGTTCTGGAGTGGATGCTCTGACAGAGCAGGACTCTGGCTGAAGCACTTACTGGTCTGGGTGTACTCTCTCACGTAGGTTTTCAAAAGTCTATTGATAACATTTACCGAGAGATGGAAAAAATGGGTACGTGCAATAGTCATTGCATGCACCTGCATGTGTGCATTTTGTACAGTTGTGGATGCCATATTTTCTGGGCTAGAATGAGCAGATGATTATTATGGTTTAAATTATATATGTCCATTTTAAATAATGTACACATAGCAACACGTGTGCCACTGTTTCCTTGGTGTATACTATTTTTTAAATTGCTTTGCTTTGCTCCTCTCCAGCTGCTTACCCTTGAAGCAAATGAATAATCTCATTGGATTAACTGTTCTCATTTAAAACAAAGCACATACAAATGTTTAAGCCATTTTGAAGTACTTGTCTTTCGTTCAAGGAATAACTTTTTGTACACCTGTTTTTTTCCTAGATACTTGGCAGGAGTCCAGCAGTGCACTGGGCAATGTTCAGTTCAGGCTGTCTCATGTTGGAAGAGGTTTGTTATTCAAAACCAGTGACTATTTTACAGGTAACCTGGTTGATACTATTAGCACCTATGAGTGCTCCGTAGTACGAATAATACAGAAAGAGTAGCTCTGATACCAAGAAGATAAACAGCCATATTAAGCCAAAAAGGGATATTTCCTCTGATTCTCCGTATCCTGCCTTGTCTTTGACAGGGAGTATTGGTATGGAAAGAATCCAGGTTGGGCCCATGCAAAGTGGTCGTTCCTAAACTCAGATGGATCCTGGCAATCAGTTTCTTTGGGACTTTCTAAGCCTGAGGTTGTGTTCAGTCCATTATGCTTAGTAGCTATCAGTAGGCTTATCTTCTACAAAATTATCTAATTTAATTTTAAAATTATTTATACTTTTGCCCTGCTTAGCTTCCTGTGTGAGTTCCATGATTCTGTTAATATGTGGGATAAGAAAGCATTCCATTTTATTAATTTTAAACCTGTTATCTGATAATATCTTTGGATATCTTCTAGTGCTTGTGTTATAAGAAATAGTGAATGGTCATTTTCTATTTCCTAACTGTGACTTTATAGACTTTTATTATATCCTCGCCCTTAATTATTTGATTTGTAAATTGAAAGACCCTAACCTGCTTACACTCTCCTAATATCTCTGATCAGTCTTTCTACATTTGTCTCAGGTTTCCTCTTGTTCTGCTTTGGGAGAGGATATCTTAGCTGAGTGTAGCAGCCCAGCAGATTGCCACCTATATTGCCACCTATATTGCCACTCACTGCCAGCTCTAGGTTTGACCGACCTGAAAAATTTTGTATACTCAAAAAATTTTGTTATCTAACTGTTTACTCACTTTTTTCCAGGTCACTTGTCCATATATTGGAGAGTGCAGGTCCCAATGCAGATCCCTGAAGGATCTGAAATAACTTTTTTTTTCACTGTGAAAACTAACCATTTATTTCTGCCTTTTGTTCCCTCTCTTTTCCCTACTCATGGGTTCATGGGAGGAATTTCTGTTTTACCCATGTCAGTCTTATCTAAATTGGTCTCTCTAGTTCTAGTTCCCTACAGAGACTTCGGTAAGACCTTGGAGAAATCTCTTGGAAATCTGTGCATACTTCATCAGCTGAACAATGTGTCAATATGATTGTCAACTCAGGTGACAATTTAGTACATGTACAACCACGACTTATCTCTGCAAAGCATATGGTTTCTTCCCTAGTAGGTTGTTTCATCTGTATTACTTTTTATCTTGTTAAATATTACAATTCCTACCAATATCTGTGGTATGCAATGTGAGACACAAAATGTTGTCAGGGTATTGTCTATTCAAAGAGACTCATCCTTCATTGTACCCTTTCAGTCCTCAGCTCTGTTGTGATCTGCCTATGTTGTTGAACCTGCATATATATGTACAGGCTTCATCACTTATAGGAGATTGGACCAGATGTAATGATCTGCCTGGGCAGATCACAATTCATTCTTTCTACCTTTTCCTATTGTCCTGGTTTGACCTAGAACAGAACTAATTAGCTTCAGTGATTTTACTTTTCAGCTCAGTCTCTTCTATATAACTGCACTTTCTGAAGTAACAGCATATTTCTGCAGACAGCTCTGCTTTCAGGAGTGATAACGCTCAATGTTTAGAGTTACTACCAAGGATTGGTGTGCAGAAGGGCTCTTGCTTATACTTGCTCCTGTGCAGACCAAAGTCACTGCTAACTCTTGTGTACTGTGTTGGGGTGCCACAAAATAAGGGGCTGCATCTGTGTTGGGAGGTGGACAGGACAGGTAACCCAAAACTGACCAACAAACCTTTCCATTCCATTCCATTCCATTCCATTCCATTGTCATATTCAGAGTATGAATCTGGCCACAAGGATCAAGCTCTCTTCTTCTATAGTCAGAGTCAGAGGAGGATTCTGTCCATTCTGCCTTTGATCTCAATCCATGTGTTCCTTAATTCAGTTCCAGTATCCAGATCCTGAAACTGGTTCCCATCTGCTGCTGAGTCCAGTCTGGGACTTCCCCAGTGCCTGCTCCACAGCATCAGTGGTGATGGTGACATATTTGCCGTTAGGGGGGTTGGGTTTGATATTGATTTTATTAAAAAAATTATATATTTAATTTTATTATTATTT
>JANHFX010003051.1:11321-58097 GCA_027560015.1 Chloroceryle amazona
TATATTTAATTTTATTATTATTTTCATTAAAGCTGTTTTAGTTTTATTTTCCAATCCATAAGGCTCTCTCCCTTATTTGCTTTCTCTTCCCCTTTGGGAAGGGAGAGGTTTTAATAGAGACCATCCGTCACTAGTCTAGCGGCCACCTCACTCCTAACCCTTGACACCTATATCCTTGAAGCAGCAGTAAGAAAAGAAATCAGACCTAAATCTGAAAGCTCAACACCTTTCAGACTTGGACTCTGTAATGGGCTGAGCAGAGAGCAAATTAGTTACCTTACTAAGCTGAAATTAAAAAAAAAATAAGGTCGTAGCTGTTGGTAGAGGTTTTATGTTTATTAGAAAGCACTCAAATAAAACTACTTCCTGTTAAGTATTTCACAACCTGTACATTGTCTATTTTATAAAGTATCTGTTGTATAGATTAAGATGTACTTCAGGGCTTTTTTTGAAGAAAAAGAAGTTCATATCTCAGGTGTTTCCCCATAGCTACAATTTCCAATTAAAGTATGTTAAGTGTCTGTGGGGGAAGGTAGGATACAATCCATATAATTTCAGAGATCGCTATTTGCATATTCCCCTTGTTTCAGAAGAAAGATTTTGGAAAGCTTAAGTATTTACTGAATAGTTGCTCTGAACAAAGAAGCCAGCAAGACTGCAGGCAGGTAAGTAAAGTAGATTTCTGCTGATAAATAATTAATTGAGTAATACTGATGCCCCCTATACATAACCATTGCATTTATGCAAATATCATTTAGAAGGAGAAAGAGCATTTGCTTTGAGTGTGCAACATTATTGATGGTTCTGACATTTTAGACTATTTCACTTGAAGCTGTCATTCCTGCCTTGAGTGTAAGAGTGCTAATCTAGCTGATACCAATTTCCCAATCTTGAGGGACCTGCACTTGGCAGTCTTTGCTGGGGTATGAAAGAAAAGCAGATGACAGTATTGAACACCAGCCATATGCATACTCTGGGAAACTTGGCCCTTCAGTATATATTATTAGGCTTAAATACCAAAGTACTAAAATGTGCTGGTACATTGAGAGAACTGTGACTATTTCTCATATTGAAACAGTAATTTGGGTTGAGTCTTTGCTGGTGTTTTACTGTGGAAAACATTCTGCAGAGGGGAAACAGCAAGAACAAGGGTGAAATGGGATAATTTAGGATGCATGAAAACAACTCTTTGATACCAAGGCAATGAATATTAAAGATGGAATATTTCAAAATATATGCAGGATTTTTAGACTTTCAAATTAGTTCAAAGACAATCTCTGTAGGGTTATTGATTTTTGTCTCACATTTAAGCAGAACGAGAAAGATATAGAGGGACAAGATGTTTTTTCTGCACTTTAAGTTTTAATTTCCTTACATAAATAGAGTAATCCTCTTACACAAGCAAAGAAATTTAGATTCCATTTTTTTTAGTGGATATAAAATAAACAGGCTTTTTAGAGTTAGTAGGTTTTGTTTAGTTGCACTAATAGAATAAAACTTTTCTGTAAGCACAAGGCTTGGTTGGTATCATTTGGCAAATATTGACAAATACTGACATCCTTTAAGAGACTGCAGCATTGGCCATCTCATTCATCAGAAAGGTGACTGATGAACTAGGTATCACTTTTTTAATGCTTCCAGTTTAAAATTTTTGCAAGAAATTTTTTTGTCAGTTCACAGAACTGAGAGCATAATCAGTATTCTACCAAACATATCTTAATTTGGCAATTGTGTTAATGAGGCAAAGTTTTGTGGTTCACAGGGCTGAGGAATTTTCCAGTTCAGCTCTTGGAGTGTTAGTGGTAGGTTGCTTTAGAGATTCTTTAGGCTTTTGGATGCACAAACATTCTTCTGACTCTTTACCATAAGTGTCCACCACCAGTAACCTCTGCTGAATGTGCTCATTCCACTGATGAGCACCCTCATCAGTTTCTTCCTCAGGAAAGTCCGAGCCTTACTTCAATTTCTTCTTTCAAGAGGCAGACATGGCTGGCATCATCTCTTGTTTTTCTACTTAGCTAGCATGAAGGTTACAACCCTCTTCTCTGTCTTTTTAAGAGAGGGTGATGAGGTGGGATAGTCCTGTGTGCACTGATGAGGGACAGCAGATTGTAGGCCAGATGGCAATGAAGCGGGCATGGCAACAGCTGGTACAGCTTCTTCTCCTGTCCCTTTCACTTCAGGTACAGGAGAAACCCTCCCGTGGGACCCTGAACTGAGAATGGTCAACGGTGAATAATTTCACTGGAATACCAAAAGTAATAAGACATATGGGGGATAGTAGTCCTCCCGTTCAAGGAAGGTGAAGGAATATTCTGCAAAAGAGACTTTCATGCAAGCAGAAGGGATTTTTTTTTTATGCAGTGTCTGACCTAACAAGGAAAAAAAAAGGAAGATGTGGAATGACAGAACTAGACAAACCAAGCTACCATGAACATTGCAATGGGTGTCAAGTACTGCTGTGATTGACCCAGCAAAAGTGTCGTCTACTAACTTTTTTTGCCAGTGAGTAATTTCCATCAGAGTTCAACTTCACTTTCACCACGGTGCACCTTCAGGTGGCTCTTGTGTGTTCTGTCAGGTTCCACAAGCCCTTTGTTAATAAAAATTGGGTTTTCTTTTTTTTTAAGACACAAATTATACTGAAGAACAGAACATTTCAGTAATTATCTAGTAAAACACACCTCCTACTTTGCCAGCCTGTAGTTTAAAAGTTAAAGAACGTTGTACATTCTTCAAACAAGCAGTATTTTCAAATAAAACTAAAAGCAAAGTCTCATTAAAAAAAAAAATCATACCATAAACTCTTAACCTTGCAAAATAAGACACTGACAAGTATCTTTCCGACATTTTGCAATTTAAGCCACAGTGCCATCAAACTGTGTCCAAAGTACTTAAGACTTAAATGTCCACTGTAGCAAAACCAGTCTTATGCAACATAGCGAAACTATCATACTATATAGAAGGATACCTTTTAAAATATTAAAAATGATTGTTTAAATTTTAAATTCTTCAAACTGTTCAAGAAATTACCCAAGTAGGTTATCCTAATATCTTCCACTTCCCTCCAAAATTATCTCTAACTTCCAGAGTGTTCAAGGCTGATGATCTGGACAAAACCCTATGAATGCAGTGCAAAACTGGTAAGCACTGGGAACATGCTAACAGGTCTTCAGATCTCTTTAGTGCTCCTTTCTCTTACATAGTGGGATAATATAGCATGATTATGCCTAAACTGTGGTGTGGGTAGCTGAAGACTGTATGAGACTGGGCTGGCAGCATGAGACTGTTAAATTCATCATCCCCTTGGACCTAGTAAGTTATTTAACTTCTGACATTTTGAAAAGCGTTCGTGATCCAAGGCACTGTAGGGAAAGAGATGGGGAGAGCATGCCTGCTCTTGCTGCAGACCAGTCAGTTTATATTTCCACTCTGTTCTGCCAGATGGATCCCAATTGGATTGCTGAGCAACACCTCGCTCCACCAGCTATTAACAAAGACCATTAGTATGTCTTGTAACATAAGCACATATTATGTAATTAATTTTTAATTATGTAATTAATATTATTATGTAATTAATGTTAGCGAATCAGCCTACATCTACTGTTCCAGGATTTATTGTGAAAATCAATATATAGGTCTATATTTTTAAAGGGTGCATGTAAACCTGTCTGCTCATGAGGTCAAAAGGAACAGAGGAACTCGGCTCCTCTGGAAAACTGCAGTGGCTCCATGGCTTTGGGGACCTACTACACTGGAATCTTGCTACTTTGTAAACATTTCTGGAAGGATGACCTGCGTGTGAAACTCAGCACAAGTGAATTTTGCAGTTAATTTGCTGCTTCCTTTTTCAAGTCATTGATACATCTTGCAGGTCAATACTTTAGTACAAAAAACTCAGACCTTTAGAATTATGGGTGCAAAGGTTTTGTGCAAAAAACGGTATTTATTTATCTAATGAAAAAGTGTGATTGATGTATTGGAGACCTGCTGAAGTAAACATGCATGCAAGTTACTAATGAGGTGTCTTGGTGTTGGTTTGATAGCAATTGTGCAGGAGAAGTGCATATGCCTGTGACTTTGTGGGTTGTTCTGACCCTAGTATGACATGAAATAGTCTTGCTCACTGGTACTTCATTAAGTACCAGTGAGGGAATCCTATGCTTGATTTTCTAAGAAGTGTTCCGATGTCTACATTTTGCTGCCAACATTTTATGTTTATTTACTTATGTCATTGCATCATGTTTAGTTTTTTGCTTTTATATACATGGCTTTTAGATGAGAAGTTGGAATCATTGTTATAAGTCAAGGACATACACCAGGTGAATGCTATTTGATACAGTTTGGAAAATTCAGAGAAGTGAAAATTTCAAAGCTCAGATGTTTGCCTCTGAACTATTATGGGAAGCTGAAGAAGGAGACTTCATAGCTCTAGGTGTGTACTTTAAAATAAATAAAAAAAAATAAAAGCCCTTAAAATATTTAAGGTTACATTTTCAAAGGCAAAGAAGGAAGGTCAGTGCTTTGATATTTCTTTGCTACCCTTTTTATTAAGACTCGAATAATATTTACATTGTCAAATAGTGAAATCTATACTTTCATACACATGAACGTATACTGATGATGAATGATGGTGAGTGCTGTCTGACGGTTTTGGGGTGCATAGTTTATATTGCATTGATAAATGGGAAAAATCATGGAGATGATATTACTGCCCCTGGGACAGAAACATTTGTTCTAGACCTGCAGAAATAATGTCTGTACAGGGAGAAAGGGAAATCTGGGGTGGACTTTGTACATGGAGAAAAAGTTCTGAGTTTTCCCCATGACAGGATAGGGTAGTATATAAATAACATAGCAGACAAGATCTTTTTAGAGATAAAGCTGAAAATGCGGGTTTGTTTTTTTTTTAAGATTACAAAAAAGGAGCAATTTTTATTGCTTATTCTAGGATTTTTGTTATATTTCTAAACTATTTGCTGAAGGCACTTTTAAGTGGCCTAGTCTTCATTCAAAAGATGAATCCCTGAGGTTAGAAATCTAAGTAGTTTTCTAATGCTATTTACCCAGTGTATCCTTGTTCTAATGAAGCAGTAGTTTTTATATCATGATGTGCCAGGTACTGGAGTTAATTATGTTCTCTATAGGGAACTTTGAAGCAAGAAACTTGATTTGGCTCTGTTGAGAATGGAGAAATGGGGGAACTTACTGACCATATTAGAACATTGCAGTGTATCTGTAGGATACTTTGTGGTCTCTCAGTGATGGCCCAGAAGTGCTTTTGGTTATTGGTGTGTTTAATGACATACACAGGAAAGCAAGGAGAGACTTCACAGAATTATTTAATGGTAGCAAATAATGGTTCTAGATGGGTATAAAAGGTTAAGTATTTTAAATCAGACTCTTTTGTCAATACTAAGGAAATAAAAGTCAATATTTAATATTTGCAGAGATGAATCAAGCTCTGAATAATGGCCAAGCTACACTACAGTAATGCAACTCAATTTGAAAATGTCAAAGGAAACATTGTCTATGTTCTAGCAAATTGTATTGGTTTGTGATGGTCATGGTTTTGTGGATTTTCTTGTTTTTAAAATCTTAGGCAAAACATCAAGATCTAGTTTCTTGTTCTTCCAAAAACTGTTAAAGCAGTAAATGTGATATAATAATTTCCTGTGCTGCAGAATACCACATTAAATAAATTAGGCATAAGAGGCATTGTTCCATATCACAGAATCACAGAATCATCATGGTTGGAAAAGATCTTTAAGATCACTGTGTCCAACCTTCATTACCTCACCATCTCACTACAGTGAGATGGCCTGAAGTGTCTCATCTACACAGTTTTTGAATACCTCCAGGGATGGTGACTCCCACCACTTCCCTGGGCAGCCTGTTCCAGTGCCCAGTACTTTTTCAGTAAAAAAATTCTTCCTAGTATCTCACCTAAACCTCCCCTGGTGCAACTTCAGGACATTTCCTCTAGTCATGTCATTATTTACTTAAGAGGAGAGGCTGCACCCACCTCACTACAGCCTCCTTTCAGGTAGTTGTAGAGAGCATTAAGGTCTCCCCTGAGCCTCCGCTTCTGCAAACTAAACAATCCTAATCCTCTCATCCTCTCCACATAGGACTTGTTCTCTAGAACCTTCACCAGCTTGGCTGCTTTTCTTTGCATTCACTCCAGCGTGTCTGGAGTATGTAAATACTAAACAGGAAAGCAGAGAGGGAGAACAATTAACCCACTGGCTTGTTTTTTTTCACTGAGAAGAAGAATGATCTACTAGTGGAGACAATAAATGAAATGGTGTTGATGTGGATTCTGTGTGTGATTTCCCAGGCAGTGTCATTACTTGGCCTCATCAAGAGATTTTCACTGAGTTTGAATGGGAATTTATAGGCACAAAGCTACCATACCATACCATGAATTATTTTTTTTAATACTGGGGGACTTTACAGTATTCCTGGTAAGTAATGCTTCATATATCCTCTCAATGTATCAGCATTTCTTCTGTTTTCATTCTTTATCTTACTCACTGGTAGAATTTACATTTTTCAGTGCTGTTATTTTGCATGTGTGAGTATCTATGGGAAGGAAAAAAACCCAAGTAGATGCAGGAACCGACAATCAAGCTGCATCCAGTGAGTGGAAGAGCTTGAGGAAAATTCAAATGATAGCAAGGAAATTTTATGAAGACCTCAAAACACAAAGCAAGCAAACTGTCTTTTTTCTGCCCTCTGTTTCTTTAAAAAGAAGTGAATTTGCATTTTGGAGAATATCATACTTCAGTAGAAGAAATTTTTCAGTATTCTCTCTAATATTCAAAGTCATTGAATTAATTTCTGATGTGAAAGGGCTGTGGGCTGCTTGAGACAGATCTGCTCAAGGGAGCAGAGGACAAGAATCATCCCATTTCATCATGTGATAGGAATAAACATCGGAGAGCATCCTGTGTCCTGAGACAAAGGTGCATATTTTTATTAAATTACTCCCTTAGTATTAGCTGTTTCAAAGGCAGATAACATTTCTGATTCTATGACCTGAATGCCAAAATCTTTTTGCGATCAGTCACTGAAAGAAACATCTCATATACCTTGGAAAACTAGGTAGTAAGGGAGAAGTGAATCCAGAAGATGACAGTACTTGTACAACTTTTCTTTGCAGATGAAGAGGGTGGGTGAACATCTAGTCTTGAGTAGCAGACCACAGTTAACAATGAAAATGCCTAGTGGCTCATCATCTCCTCAGGCCTACCCAACCTTTCACCTGTCTTGTAATACTGTAGCTCCAAGAAGGAAGCTGTCTTGGTTAGTTTCAGAGCCATATAGTAGCTCAAAAGCCATGTATTGACCCAAACAGAACCATAAATTACTTTCCACAAAGGACAAACTAGGTCTGTTTATTTGGAAGATAGGTATGATTTCATGTCCGCAGATCTCTGTTTTGCACTAAATATACCCATGAGGAAACCCATCTCCTCAACATCTCCATCTGCTGCTACCTGCCTTGTTATTCATGTCTGGGTCTAAAAGGCATCTGTACTTTGAGTGGTGCATTCAGGGACAGTGACCACCTTCCAGAAGCACTAAACTTTCTATCATCTGTGCAACTCTCATTATGGTGACAGATACATTTTAAAAGTTTAAGTGCCCTTGAGAAAAACATAGTTCTTTATAATAATGTTTTTGTTACATTAGCAGATGTTTAATATGTCCATAGTTAGACAGCAGGAGTCTAGACATTTTAAAGGGATGTTTCTTCGGCTTTTATTTGCCTATTATGAGTTTCATCATACATATTTGGATGACCACCAATGGGGGCATCATCCTCCTGTTTTGAGGTCAATGCCCTGTAAAACAGAGAGAATGTCTCCCACTCACATAGTAGAAGTCCATCTACATTTTTATGCATTATTAATGTCATAGAGTCATCAGGGTGTGATGGTTCAACCTTGGCTGGACTTACAGTTGTTTTATAAAGAAAGAAATTGAAGTTTAAACAGTGTAAGAATTTGTCTACTTAAGGTGAACTAGGTAATGGAATACAGAAAAAAAGTTTTAAAGCCTCATCAGGTCCTGGGATTTGGAGGTCCAATATGGGGGTAGCTCTTGTAAATGTTTTCTTTTTTCACCTCTTGCACAAATAAAACAGTGGCACAGAAATAAACAGCATGGACAAGCTTCTTCAGTATTTAGGCAGTGACAATTACTGTCAACAGATATATTCTTGAGCTCTCCAAGCAGTGGTGTTTGCTGCAAACTTTACCTTTTGAGATGTTTTGCAACATAATACTCAGCATTGTCCAGTAACAGATGGTACCAATTACAGTGAAGATTCTGTAATGCTCAGGCAAAGATCAAATTCAGTTTCTTTTATGCCAAGTCTCCATGAAACAAAATTTATATAAAAATTGTTATCCCAGAATGACAGAACAGTTGAGGTTGGAAGGCACCTCTGGAGGTCATCTTATCCAACCCTTCTGTCCAAACAGGGCCACTGATAGATGTTTGCCCAGGACCATGTCCAGATGGCTTTTGAGTATCTCCTAGGATGGAGACTCCACAATCATTCTGGGCAAGCCTGTGCCAGTGCTCAGTCACCCTCACAGTAAAAAAATATTGTTTCCTGATGTTCAGACAGAGCCTCCTGTGTTTCAGTTTGTGCCATTGCCCATGGTCTCGTCACTGGGTACTACTGAAAAGCCTGGATCTCTCCTCTTTGCACACTCACTTCAGGTATCTTTCATGTTCTTCTGTAACTGAATCACAGAATGGTAGGGGTTGGACAGGACCTCTGGAGGTGATCTACTCCAACCCCCCCAACTAAGGCAGGTTCACCTAGATTGGGTTGCATGCAAATGTGTCCAGGTGGGTTTTGAGTATCTCCAGAGGAGACTCCACAGCCTCTTTGGGCAGCCTGCTTGAGGGCTCCATCACCCTAAAAGTAAAGAAGCTTTTCCTTATGTTCAGAAGGAACTTCCTATGTTCCAGTTTGTGCCCATTGTCCCCTGTCCTGTTGCTGGCCACCACTGAAAAAAGCCTTCTGACAATTGCTCTTAAGATATTTGTAAGCATTGATAAGATCCTCTTTCAGTCTTCTCGAGGCTAAACAGCTCCAGCTCTCTCAGCTTTTCCTCATAAGGGAAGTCCCCTAATCATCTTTATAGACCTGTACTGGACTCTCTCCAGTAGTTCCCTGTCTCTCTTGAATTGGTGAGCCCAGAACTGGACACAGTACTCCAGGTGTGGCCTCAATAGGGCAGAATAGAAGGGGAGGAGAACCTCCCTTAATCTGCCGGCCACACTCTTCTTTAGGCACCTCGAGATACCATTCACCTTTTTGGCTACAAAAGCACACTACTGGCTCATGGATAATTTGTTATCCACCAGGACTCCAAGGTCCTTATCTCCAGAGCTGCCTTCCAGCAGTCAATCCCCTAACCTGTGCTGGTGTGTGGTGTTATTCGTCCCCAGGTTCAGGACTCTACACTTGCCCTTGTTAAACTTCATCAGGTTCCTTTCCACCCAGCCCTCCAGTCTATCTAGGTCTTGCTGAATGTCAGCACAGCCTTCTGGTGTGTCAGCCAACCCCCCACTTCTGTATTATAAGCAAACTTGGTGAGGGTACACTCCATCCCTTCATCCAGGTCATCGATGAATATGCTGAACAAGACTGGACCCAGCACAGACCCCTGTGAAGGCCTCCAGTTAGACTCTGTGCCACTGATCACAATGCTCTGAGCTCTGTTATTCACACAGTTCTCAATCCACCTCACCATCCACTCAACTAATTCACACTTCCTAAGCTTACCCATGAGTACATCATGGGAGCCAATGTCAAAACCTTGGCGAAGTCCAGGTAGACAACTCAATTTATTCCATGGTACTAAAAGTAGTCAAAATACGGTGCCTTTGCATTTTTACTGATTACAAGATAAAGAACCAAGGTGTAGCAGCTTACACCAATAAGGAAGGTCAGTATGGGGTCATACAGAGGTGTCATTACTCTGTAGCCTCTTTTCTGGCCATAACCAGACTTTATACAGTTCCCCACTTGCTGGAAGTGCTGTGGTAAAGTGCTCTCATCAAGGGGCTTTGGGTTAGACAGCACATTACTACATTTATCTTCGCCAGAATTAACTCTGAGGTGACATACTTTCTGCTGTTACCAGAAGTGATTTGTTAAGTCCTGATAGGAAGTATCTTGGTTATAGTCTCAGCTGTCCCTTTTGTAGAGAAGAAATTTGCCCTGCACTGCTTTCTGAGACTGACTCTGTGAGGGACAGCTGTGCTCAGTATTTTCAACCATCAGTAATATCAGTAGAAACTGAGAGTTCAATGTTTTACAGAGCTGGCAAGCCTTTCTGAAACTATCACAGAATTCAACACCATAATTTTGCAGAGAAGGATGAAAAACAAATTTGAAAATCCAACAGATTGTAGTCATACTTGAAAAAAATACATATTTACCCCAATATATAGGAAAAGATTGATTCCTGGATGTACTAACGGATAACAAAAAATGCCATAGCATCTAGCTGGTAGGATAATAGCCAATGGCTAATAATGGTCAAGTCTGCCCTTGAGACACATAGGATATGGGTGGGCTGTAAAACCTAAGACAACAGCAGGGCTATATAAACTGGAGAACTGGAGCTTTCTGAAAATTTGTATCAGTATTTAAACATGGTGACCATTTTCACAATGTACCTTCTAAGTCAAGGCTTTTGTTTCCTGTAGTGCCCAGATTTCTCTTTCTGGCTGATTAAGTAATATATAATATAGCTCTAACAACTTTTGTTATTTTTTACCTAGATGCTAAGTAATCTATTTTTTGTTTGGGATTTTTAAAGATAACATTTTGAGAAAGAAATGACAGGTAGCTTGCTGTTGCTGGGCATTTGGCTTCAGAGAGAAACAGCAATGTTCAAGGTCTCTTTGAAACATCTGACTCTTCTTTCATCTGCTAAATGGCTAAATGCTACTGACCCCTCTTCCTCTGGAAAGAAATGATCAAGTGCAGAAGGAAGTGAAAAATCATTCCCAATAATCTGTGAATTTATAAACTCCAGCCAAACCCTATTGGGGAAAAAAACAAACACCAAAAATAACCCATCCTTGAGGAACCTTGAAAAAAATCACCCCAAAACCAAACTTAAGCAAAATAATAAATTAATTCAATCTAGGAACTTTAACCCAAAAATCAAAGAGCAAGAACTCTTTTCACTCTAGCATGTGAGAAATGCCAAAATCTCCATACAGCTGTTGTTTGGTTTTGTTGGGTTTTTTTCCTGTTGATTTAATGTGGAAGATACTGGAGGGCTACCATCTCTGACCAAAAGATATGCTGTGGAACTGTGTCTACCTTGGTGACATTCGAACACACAACACAGGATTTTCTTCTGTAGTTCTTAGACTGCTTTTCCTTAATATTGTTCAGCTCAGAAATGAATTTAGCAAAAAAGCATATCTAGCTCAAAATACTTATGTTTAAGATTATAAATTTCACTGTGAAATAAAACTTTTTGCAATGAATATGAAGTGAGGATGCCAGAGAGCATTTTCTCTCTTACAAAGTAGGAACCTTCAATAATACATTTTTAAGAGAGTAATTTGTTTAATCCTAAGAGACAGCTACAATAATCTAAGGTCATTTAAGTGAAAAGAAGCTTCAGATAAAGTCAGACCAGCGCCACCTGGGTCAGAACAAACATTGAAAGAAGTAGCGTGTTAATACTTAAAGAATTTATTCATGCATTTTTTATAACTTCTAGCCTTTGTAGTTGAATGTAATGAATGGTTCTCCAAGCGGTTGAGTCATCATGCCCGTAGCTGATGCCAGTTTCCAGGCATTAACTTTAATTATTGATGCTTTCCCTAATAGACATGATGGCACATTTTTAAAGTAAAGGTTCTGTCTTACTAAAGGCATGCCCTGCTGCTGGGCACACTGGCTGGCCCTGGCAGAGGTAAATGTGCAGCTTCCACTTGCTCTTTAAGGACTTGTTTCTCATTTTTTGTTCTTTAATTTCTCAGTGCAGTGCTTTCACCTCTAAGCTAGGTTGTCTTTGAAGAAGTTCATAAGTGGAGAAGCAAACCAAGTTTGAAAGACTCCTCAAGCCCTTCATAACATGCAAAGTTGCTTCAGAAGGCAGCATGATGCTCTCTTTATGGTTTCATGAGATTATTGAGCAGTGGTTTCCAGGCTGACATATGTGCCCCGAGAATTTTCACTGACAACGTTTTGTGCTTCATAGTACCTCTCATCTCCAGTATATGTTTTAGCATTTTTTTTTTTAACAAAACAGTACCTTTTTAGGTGGGTAGCTTAGTATTCCATTCATTAGATGAACAAAATGGGGCAGTGAAAGGTGCAATGACTCAGGTATCAGATTTAGAGATAAATTTTGAGTTAAAGAATTCCTGGCACAAGTTGAAACCAAAGTTATATCTTAATTTATAATTTTACATAAAATCAGTGCAAACTCATCTGTAAATCCTCTGTTCTTCACCAGCAGCAGAGGTGGGGAGCTGAGAAATAGATGGTGTAGTGTTCTTTGTAGATCTCCACAAGAAATGCCTGACAACAAATAATAAACTACCTCCCTAATAAGACGTAACAAAATAAAAGGAATACAGATAGTAAATCCCCTTCAGATGCCTAGTTGTCCTGTGGTCTAAGGTTGTGGCCTGAAGGCCATGCTGGGCATGCAGCACATTGACTGCCTACTCAGGTTAACTTGAGTGGATCACTAACTCCTCAACGTAGAGTGGCCTCCCGGTCGGGACGGATACACTATTCTGTCTGGAATAGGTCCTCTTTCAGTCTGAGAGTGAGCAACCACACACAAGCTTTGACCAACAAGGTTCAAACTGAGTTATGTGTTTTGATTGCAGCAGCCTTGAGAACAAAACCTAAACCTTGTGTGTAAGCTGTATCTCAATAGGTGAATACAATATAGTGAAGAACCAGGGTGGCTTTTTCCTGCCCCATGGAATTCTTGATGTTTGTTGAAGGGATCGGTAGGCACATGGATAAGCATGATAGAGCTGAAGTAATCTTGGCTTTCCAGAGGCTTTTAACACACAAACCTAGGAGTAAAGTTTGTGAAAATATTTGTGGTTGAAATATGCATTTTGAAAATTCTGCTAAGTAACTGTTTACATCTTCAGGTGCCTAAATACTGTCAAAGAACTGGCCTTAGGATTTTACAATATCAATGTCTTTGAACAACCAACCTTGAAACTAGTTAACATCTCCTAGGAACCTGACAGCAGCTTTCCTATCATCAAATTTACAGATACTTTGTTTCTTAGCACTTTTCTATAGACCTATAGCTTTATTTTCTTCCATGTTTTCAATCATATTCTTGTAGATTTGCTATCTGGAAAACACTGCACAATATGCAACTTTCTAAGATAAAGTTTTATTTAAATTACAGAGTCAGACCTGGCTATAATGCTGCCAGGTATTGTAGATAAGATGATCTATCTGTCTTTGTTCATTTTCTTTGGTTTTTATTTAGGTTCATTGACAATCAGATCTAAACCCTACTGCTACTAACTGGAGCTCTCCAGCTGACTTTTTGCTTTAGCATCAGGTCATAATGAACAGACAACTGCAGAGTGATGGTAAATATCCTTATATAGTGAGCCAGATTCATCTTTAACCAGTTCCCATTCATAGAGATGCTGGGAATAAAATAACTTGTGGCATTAAAAGCAGCATTGAATTAATTAGAACTATGTCTGATTTGAAAAATGGAGATAAAAGGCAAGGTAGTGAAACATGCATCAATTAAGGATAAATATAATAACAGATACATCAAAGAGAAGTAAAGAGTGAAACAATAGAGGTTTTTTTTTAAAGTGTCTTAATTTTAAGTTATGCTTCTCTATTATACTTGTTTCTTGTATCAATCAGATTGGGTTTTTTTAAATACCTTTGTGTCAATATCATGGAAGTTGCCTTTCAGATAGAAACAAAAGCACAAAATAGCCATGATCTGAGGCTTAATGCATGACACCCAGGGGCATGTTCATTAGTAATGTAAACTGCACTGCTGCTGGTTGCAAATAAATGAAAATTGGTATATTGGGTCCTATTTACAAATATCAATCACATCAAACAGAATTAAAATTTGGTTTAATTTCACTTTGATTAAACTGGTACAAACTATTGGAAGAGAAAATTTTATTGGTTTTAAAATGTTCTTATGCCTCTAAAGTTACCAAAAGAAGAAAACTAGTTTTAAACTGATTTAAAGTTGTCAAGACAACAGTTTCCATATCTTCATCAGCAAAAATCAAAATTCTAGTTTTTCTTAGAGCACAAAGTCTGTGTAAGAAATCTGTTCTGCACTGATCTTCTTCAAAACTGGCTGTATTGATATTAAGCCTGTCATTTCCTGATTTCAGACATCTGCCATCACTTAAATCTCTGCTTGCTTTTGCTGACTGTGGCTACCTTAGGGTTAATAATAATTTTTTCTAGTTGCTGATGTATTTCATTATATCTGCCCATGGGGGTTGTGGAGTCTCCTTCTCTAGAGATTTTCAAAACCCGCCTGGATCTGTTCCTGTGTAGCCTGCCCTGGGTGATCCTGCTCTGGCAGGGAGGTTGGACTTGATGATCTTCAGAGGTCCCTTCCAACCCCTAACATTCCGTGATTCTATGATTCCATGTTTTTAATTTTTCCCCAGCTCTTAATTTTTATTTTTTTTTTTTCATTTTAGATACCCATGGACTTCCATGGTTTGTGTAGTAGCTACCAGAGGTTGCTAAGTGTCTGGTCCCAAACCAGGATTTTCCTGTTATGAGGGTATTGAGATGTGGTTCTGGTGGCAAGGTCTCCAAAGCCAGATCAGAAACAAGGTGCCAAGATTTGTGTGATCTCTGAAGGTGTGAGCCAGAATACTATCCGAAAACTAATTCCCGACCCTTTTCCTGAAGCTAGCTTCTCTTTTTTATATTACTGACCCTATGTGAGCTTTCTTGAACTCCAAAACATGTTGGAGTTCTTGGCTGCTGAGGAGCATAAATCATGACCATCCATAATGCTTAAAGTTCCATTACTACATTTGCTGTTTAGTTTTGCTTTTAGATTTAAGCAGATTATTAATGTATACTTGTAGTTGGAGCCCTAGTATGATACGGCCTTACTTTTTACAAGTCAGTCAACCTTGGCTGAGGTAAAAGGATTTGATCCCAATATTATTTTTAGAAATGTGATGTGTTGAAACCTATCTTTAGAATTTGTCTTTTTCTTAAATATTTCCCTTTTTCTTAAAAAGATTAGACTATGACAGGTAATTATGGCAGCAATTTGTGACTGAACTTGTTTACATAATTCTTTTTAAAGGCAAAAAATTTGATCAAACAATATTTTTGTTGCATGTGTATACTAGAATAAAAATGCACATCACAGAAGTAAAATTTGGAAGTAGAAACTTTTAACTTTCATTCTTGGAACAGGTTTGGGTTCTTTTGGTGTAAGTGATGAAGCAGACTGGGGAGAACACAGAGACAGAAGTGCTCAGATGCTCAGTTGCTACCATTATTGGTCTGTGTCATCCTATCCAGATGTCTCATACTGTGTTGTCTGTTACCAGTATACTTTCCATGTGGAGGGAATTGCTTGTCCTGGCCCTGCTATCTCTTTTGCCAGCACGAGGTTGTGTTGGCTGTGCGGGAAACTGAACTGGGGATTTTAATCCAAGTTGAAAATGATCCAACAGCAGCAGGAAGCAAGAAGCTCCCCCCACCAGTTTGGCCCCATAATTGCTTTTGCCAGCAGAAGGAAAAGTTATGTAGCTGCAGAAATGAGCAGCAGCAGGGGAAGGTGAAATAGCTTCTGGCTTAGTTGATCTTAAAGTAAAACTCTGGTGAGAATCTATCATGCCCCTAGAAATGCAGGTTTTGGGACAAATTTATATAGTACCCCAAAGAGAAGAATCCTCACACTTTTAGTTCCTTCCCATTAGTGCAAACAGATTGTATCTCTTGCTGGTTTACTATTTCTAACCACCTGTATGAGATTTATTCCACTTAGTATTGCTGAAAGGTTATTAAGTGTAAAGGGGTTTCATGCACACTGAATGTATTCCTTGGTGAGCAGCAAAACAATATTTAGCCAGGGTCAGGCTCTCAACAGTTGAGTGGTTTCTTTTGACAAAGCTGAAGTTTTTAATAGACAGCTGGTGACATCTGGTGCAAATATTACAGAAAGGGTTTCCCAAGGCCGATGAAATCTGGTGTCTGTTCCAAAATGACTAGATGGTGGAAAAAGGCTCATGACTGGAATTATACCTATATGTTACAGAAGGTATGCATGCCCTGCTGGCAACTTCTCCGCTGATTTTTTTATTTAGCTTCTACACGTGGTTAACTTTGAAATGCCATGGCTTATAAAATGTAAGATGCAATGTTCAGTATCTTCCCCTCTGTAACAGGAATAAAAATTTAAATACAGTCTGAACACTTGTACCTCTGTAGAAAGCGGGGCAAATCCTATTATTTTAAGTCAACTTAATTATTTTGAAATAACTCTGTGAAATTGAAGAAAAAAATTACTTAATGAATCTTAAACTTATAAATTGAGGCAAAGAGGTTAAGTAACTATGCAAGAGACATATTGGGAACTAGTTTTGGCTCAGATTAGAGCCCATTAGAATGCCTGATCACTCACAGACCTCAGAAAACTCTGCATTGCCTTCACCTGGTAGTCAAATTATTTAAAAGAAAAAAATAAAATAAAATAAAAAAGATAATCCAGTATCCTGTGGAGGAAAACTGCCCACCAGATGGTGCTGCAGAACAACTAACGGGCCCAGGCAGGGAAGAAAAAGAAGCCCACTTTGTGAGACTCTTAAAATGGATTACTGGGAAGAAAAATATCATGTAATTGGAGTAGGAACCGAATGAACTGCTGAAATGACAACTTTTTTCTTAGAATTGGTATGGTATTTTATAGGCGAATAAGTCAATCTTCTGTATTCTTCCCCTATTCTTACAAGTCTGCTGAAAACAGATGTAAACAAAAATGGGGACTCTATTGCATAACATGTTTTAAATATACTTACACATTATATAAGCATAGAAATATATGTTAATAGTTACATCTGACATCTAATAACTGTAGTTATGTAATAATATTTCAGTAGGAGATTTTAATTCAACATTCTCATTCATATATGCTTGTATACATTTCTCAAACAATTTAGCCATTTCAGTATGATATTATGGGCTTCTTAAATCCTTATTTAAAGACAGATATTTATGTCTATAGCAGAAACCACTGTCATTGCTGAAAGAAATCTGGTGTAATATACGATCTTGGCACAAACCTTATAATGTCGCATTTTTTACTTACCTTGGCTCTTGATAGATGAATGATGATGACTCGCATGGCGTGTGCTACAATAACCTTACAAGAACATGGATCAAAAAAAGAAAGACTTCTGGCTTCATAGCTTGATAAAAATGAAAGGAGCAAAAAGAACCCAGACAAGAAACCTCCTCCTCCTCACCAAACATCTCCCTTTATACTGATCATGGCATTTATGGGCTGGGACACACCTGTAGCCAACGCAGGTCAGCTGCCCTGGCTGACTCCAGACTGCTAATGGCCTGCAGCCCATGGCTGCCCTGTGATTCTATCCCAGTGAAACCAGGAAACAAGACTAGAAATTTTTAGGCTCGCAATTCCATTTTTGTTGTTGCTCCAAAGAAGTTGAGGGTAACCTTGTCAACCTTAGCTTGGAAAATTTAAAAAAAAAAGATTTAGCAAAATTTTCAATCTTTTTTTTTTTTTACCAGTAGAAATCCACCATTCCGTGCAGAATTCTGACACTTTTTTTTAGATTCCAAGATATTTTCTCTTGCTGAAATCCTATATATTTGCATGTCTTTTTGTCACTGATTTTGCAAGTCATCTACTTGTCACTATTTTTTTCTCCAAAGGAGAGACATTTTCATTTCACAATAACACTCATTGGCCTTTTCTCAAATTCCATTACTACACAGTCAGACTTTCTTTGTGTCCTTGCCTACTTTCAACAGCATTTTTCTGCCAATTGAGATTTTCCATTTTTTTCAACACACACAAAAAGGAGAGACTTTGACAGTAAAACACTTTGTCCTGAGAAATTCCAAATTACCTCCTTCCTATCCTACCAAAGAAAAGGCTTCGAACTTTATAGTTCATATAGTACATCTATATTTGAGTTCTGCTGCATCCCAAGGTGTCCAAAACCTGATTTTCATTTAATAATATATGTGAAAAAAGACTGTCATAAAATAGGTGGGTTTTTTTCATTATATCCCCAAAAAAGTTTCACCGTATTGGTCCTTTCTCCAACCCAAATCTGAGGTTTTGTGAGGTTGTTAATTTTTCAAATATTGTAAACAGAGAATTAAGGAGAAAAATCTCACAAAACTGATTTTATTTTCAAAGTAAATCTGTTGGCTTGAAATAAGTTGAAATCAAAGATTCAATTTAGTTTAATTTTGTTAAAGATGCTGTCCTACTTGTCCAGTCACCATAGAAACATAGTTATTCGCACTCTTTCATATCTCTTTCTGCTTTCAGTGCTCTTGCATTCCCTACACTTTCTTATTTACAGTGCATTTTTGGTTCCTCATCATCATCCTGTGACTCTTTCTCTCTACCACTAGGCATTAGCACTGCTTTCACTATTTCAGAGTACTTCCCAGGTAAGAAACTTCATCCACAACAAGGAAATGATTCACTGTTGGACTCTAAATCTTCACTCAAGTGCGTTTTACAAGGTGACAAACCCACAATCCAGTGACAAAAAAACCCAAACAAAACAACAAACATTCTCTGGAAGTATTGAATATTATGGAAGATCATAAAATAATAATTAAAAAATTATCAGAAAAATTAGGAAACATTTCTGGAAAAGCAAAAGGCAAAGTGAACAAATCTAGAAAATCTAGAAGTTCTTGTTATCTGAATACTCTGGCAACGGTGCTGGACTACGTTAGGCACAACTGGTTGAAGATTTTACTCTTGAAAAGACAGAATTGCTCGTTATATATTTCCATTCTTTTTGGGGAGGAGTTCAGCTAATGTTTATCAATATTTTCTGTGATGATACAGAAATAATTTTTGTCCTGGAAGATTAGAATAGAATTTTAATAATAATGTGCTCTTATATCCTCCCTTTGAGGGTCTTTGGACAACTAGTGTTGACTAAACAAATGCTAGGATACCAACCAAGTCTAAAGATGTTGGGAAAAAGAAAGAGTGATTGAATTGCTTGGTGATTTGGATACCTTTTTTTGTTATTTTTGTTACAGTTACTCAAAAGGATATGGAGAGCAGGAGCGCCATTTTACAGGTTGTTGCATAGCATCCCAGGAAATAGGAAACATGGAAGTGCTGCATCTTTGTGATGGAAAGCCAACTGACCATGAAATCCCACAGCAACTTGCTGGGCAAGTAGCCACAAGATCTAATATTAATCTGTGAGTGCATACATAATATATATATATATAGTAGGACCCGAATTAACGAATAATACTGAAAATTTGGGAAGGTTGAAAGGAGAGGAGTGTGCAGGACTGGTTAAAGGATAGGAAATCCTCATGGGCCTGCCGTTGTGTGAAGTACTTGGAGACCAGGATGCCCCAGAGATGTGGAGAAATGAGATGAGCCCTTGAAGCAGTAGTCTGAGTGAGTGGTCTGTCTCAGACTGCCTTCCTGCTGAGACAGGTTTGGTCCCTTGGCATCCCTATTGCAGCTAATCTGCACCTGGGCAAACCGGTGACAGGAAGGTGTGAGTTGCCCTCATGAAACATCCCAGTGTCCAGAAAATGAAACTGGACAAATTCAAGAAAAAATAAGTTGTGTTTCTAAAACTGGAGAACTATTAACCATTGAAACTACCTCCTTGAGCTCGCTTCTTTGCCAGTGGAAATAATTGCAGCAGAGGTAGACTCTTTTCTTCTCAGAGATGTGTTAACTGAGGCAGGAATTAATTTCTCCTGGTTTCTCTGGGTGGGTTTTTTTCTATTGCAGCTTTTGTTCATGCTGAAAAACAATAAAAGCACTTCAAGTAATTATTTGAAAACTTAAAATACTTTCTCTGTAGTGCATTTATAAATATAAAGGCTTTGCTTTCCAAAAATTGGTATGATTCTTGTTTTACTAGACACAGCCACATGAGTACAGAAAGTAGACAGTTATATTCTCAACAGAGTATCTGTTTATCATCAAATGTATTCTACTGCATTTATGCTAAGATTTTTTATATTGTACTACGTTATTTATATATATAAAGTGTAAGGCTTCATGTAAGACCATATTTAAGAACTTTAAGAAATATTTTACTAAGAAACCACTATTGTTCTGTTCTGTCATGTCCATTCATTTTAGCAATTTAGACAAGATGGTTTATCATTTAAAATGATGGAATAACTTTAAGTGTAGAAATGCTTAAAATCCTTTGCTATGCATAGGCACAAATCTACCTATGCATTAAAACTGACCAAGGCCAAGCATCATTCCCTGGAAATATACAGCCACCAAATGCATTTTATCTAGAAAAACTACCTCATCAATTAAATGCACTGTGGAGCACTTTGATGTGTTCATAACTATATTTATGAAAATGATGGCTTGTGGCACATTTAGCTTTAGTGAATAATGGGTTTGTCCAGAGGAACAGACCTAGGAACATACCCTCCACATTGCTCTGACATGTTCTTGCTCGGAAGGATGGTAGCTGTTGGTGATAGCACAGCCCTGGGCTCAAGTGCCTACCTCCCTTCCAGGCACAGTCAGTGCTAATGTAGTTAAGTGGCTTCTGGACTGCAGTTTGCACGCAGCTGGCTTGAACTGTGGGCAGAGCATGGCTGCATCCATCTGGATAGATTTGTCCTGTGGTACTGAAAAGGGAGGCACCAGAACAGCCTTCCAGCAGCAGCAGGTGTGACTAAGACTCCTTAAACATCTGATTCTGCTCTGATTCATATAAAACTTGTTGAGATGGCAATTGGAATTATACAATATCACTTCCTGATCTTGACAATGGAAGATGTCCTCTATCTTTTGTCTGTGATTTAGCCAAAGTCAACACACACAAAGCCTTGGTATTTTTCATGGCACCCTATGCACATCTCAGAATCCCTTCTGCATGATCAAACACAGCTTTGAGCATGCTGTTATCTGGATGGAAGATAGGAAGCTCCTTCAGGGTAAACTCACAGTGGTTTATCAAGGATGCGCAAACCTCCAAATAGATGCATAGACACCTAATCAAATAAAACGGGTGTTATTTCGTTTCTGTATTACAAAATAAACTGGGGGTGGGGGGTGAGAAGAGGAATTTGGCAGCAAAGGTATGCCTCAAGCTATTCTTTCACAGCAGGCACTTTAAATTCACATTTGCCTGGTCCACTTACTACCAAACTGGCCATGAAAGTCAAAACACAAAATTACTTCAGCTCAGAAATCTTACAGACATTACGGCCTCCAGCGTTGGCTCTGCATCCTATTTCCACAGCCTGCAAAGGGAGCCTCAGATCACCCTCTCTCTGCGTGCTATTTGAAGATCCTTCTCCATTCTTTGTGCCAAAGCAAGAAGCTTCTCTCTTGTCCCTTCCTGCTCCTCCCTGGATTTTATCTTGCTTTTGGGAGAAAATTGACTGACTGCAAGGGATGGGAGTGTTTCTCACCCAGCATTTCAGACCTTCTGAAGGTCATGTCTTAAAAAAAGTCATAGGCTTACTCCTCTTTCACTCCAGTTAGCACTGTTACCCCCAGAGTGTCCCTTTTTGTCCTATATATGGGGGAGGGATTGCTGTGGCATCAACCTTTGCTGATTCCCTTTTGTTTTCAAGGCCCTTGCATACTGCCACAAGGATGAAGTTGTTTGTGAAGAATGACACCAGGAAAATGATCAGCTTGAATTGTCATCGCTTTGCAATGTAATACAGTTTTGTTAAGCACCAGACGTATCATGAAATGAGACTTCATAAAGCATTTAGCAGGTCATTTCTAACATTATTCCATATTTGTCTAATTTTTACAGGGAGATTTTCTTCCCTTCCCTGTGCCCAATTTAATTTAGGACAAAAATAGTCTGGAGTTTACAGGACAGAAGCCCTAAAAAATTGAATTTTTTAGGGCTTCTGGATATTAAAAAAAATCGAATCAGGTACCTTATGATTACATTGGTCCTTCCTCTGCAGATCTCCTTGAATTTGCCATATGACAGTATAATTTCCAGATACTGCTGCTTGGTTGGGAAAGAGTAGGTCACATGGAAAACAGATATAGATGCAATTATTAACATACAGAATGTTATTGTGACAGCATTATAAAGCTTCAATTACATTAAACCAGATAGGTTTAGCAAAGGCAGACGGTGGAAGGCATTGTGATACGCACACAAAATTTCTGGTGTCATCTCCCCTTTTCTCCACATCATTTTTCCACTGCTCCTCTTTGTCCTGACATGGCTGGTTTCTGTAGCAGGGGCATCTGGAGGGAGCTGTCAGCATCTCAAGTCCTGCGCAGAGACGAGCATGTCAGTGGTGACTTTGTCCACGCTTGGCGTCATTTCTGCATGTGCTGTACAGCTCACTCTTTACTCATCAGTTCACAAGGCTAATTGCATCTGAATGAGCTATATGCAGTGTGGTTTATGATCTGGGTGCTTGGTCTCCCCTACCTGCACTCCTCCAGGCTGCATTTTGATCTTACAGTCACAGGCAGATTGCTCTGCACAGAATAAGCTCCTGTTGTCACTATCTGTTAGTTACAGAAACACATACATGTTGCACCACATGCCCGTACAGAGCTAAGCAAAAGCTAAAATGAAGTAAGTTAAAATTACCTGGCCATTACATAATGTCAGCTACAGCTAGACAAGTTAAAACAGAGCCCCATGGGGGCCAAGATGAGTCTGGACAAAGCCAGGGGAGTCTGGAGGTCTGTGCAAATGCCTCACATCTCTGAGCAGGAGCCAACTGAAGGTGTGGTGAGAGGCATGGTACTGCCTCTGCATTTCAAGCTCAGTTTGCATTGTTACTTACTTTATGTATTACAGAAAGACCTGAAGATCCCAATTAAAAAGAGTAATTCACTTTTATTTCCGTAAAAACATAATTTCATCCAAATGCTTTGTAGCAGAGTAGGAGGTTTATTAGCAAGCATAAAACCCTGGTTTGTTTTTCAACAGGAGATTCACAGTGCCCTTTTCAGAAAAAAAAAAAAAAGAGTCTGTCTTGCTCACTGCTCCCTGTGGAGATATTACAGACTCCGGCTAGTAAAAAGTAACATAACCAAATATTAAAAAAGAATACTTTTTCTCGAAACAGTAGGGAGAATTTGTTAATAACTAGGTGCAGATGTAGCCAATTCTAGTAGCTCAGAAAATCACCATTTTGTAGCATGATGACTGTATTTATCTGCCTTGATATGCCATCATTATATTGCTACCATTTTCCTGGATTTATACTGCAGGCTCTAACTTTTCAAGTGCAGTGAAGTTGCTCCTGACTTACACTGCTCTGACTGACCAGAGAAAAGCCTCTTAAAAACTCTATCAGTAACTAAAATGTGTACCACATGGCTTCTAACACTGCTACACAAGCGAGCAATGCTATGTTTCTACAGATGACGCTTCAAATTTCTCCATGAACTTAAAAATGTTAAAAAATTTGTTTCCGAGTCAACCTTTTGCAGTGTGCAAAGCAAAAACATCTTCCATTTCTATGTCATCAAATTGCCCTAAGAAATTTTGGAGATTGCTTTGCTTCTAAGAATTTGTACTTTTTTCTTTACTTTCTTTAGGACAGGAACACGAATCATCCCTGAAAGCTCAAATGGTCACTGTAATATCAGTAAGTATATTAAAGATACCTGCTTTCCAGGAGGTACATTAAGCCACTATAAGGCATGGTATTGAGAGCTGCTATGAGGATGCTCGTGAAAAGTCTGACAGCCATCGAACTGAAAAGGATGATATGTGAAAGTAGCAAGTATCAGAATAGTTGCATATTTCAAATAACACCACAGTCCTTGCTGAAGAGTTTTGCCTCTGCTTGGAAGGTGGTCATAAAATGCTATATCCTTGTTCTGGAGTTCAGAGTCTAGCTCTAAACAAGGGCTGAGAATTGAAGCTTTTCATGTTCTGAATACAAAGTCGGGATTTTCAGGGCAACATTTTGTCTTGATATCATACTGGTACTAAATCCTTGTTTATTTAACCTCTGGGTCCTTTCTGCCATGTGCAGCCTAAGGGTGGGGTCTTGACCACCTCCACAAAGGAGCATGTGAATTAAGTACCTAAATATGACTGGAGGGCTCTAGACTGTGAACAAGAATGGGGAGGGGAAAAGTGTGTTTGAGTTTGCTACTCACCTTTCAGGCCTGATAATGAATTACCCAGTATTTTAAGGCATGAAAGACTCAACAAAGCCTGTGCTCACCTCTCCTGTTCCTGGATGGACTTCTTCAGCTGTGGCTTTTGTTCTACAGTGTACCAAAAGCTCGTCCATGCATGAAGAATATTTATGGTGCACTGTATCCACAGCAATCAGATATTCCCCCTGTCACTCCCTACTCCCCTGCACAGTTAATCACTGCATTGTTGTTATTACAGGGAACCAAAATCTAGGTGAGCCTTCTAGTTGTGTAACGTAGATTACCCTATGAACTGTGATTTGGATGCTTTTCTAGACAGTAAGAGATACAGGTTTAATGTTTCATAGGTTGAAAGGTTGGGCTTTCAAATAAAGCAGCCTCTGTATAGCTTTGTGCAGTCAGGATGCACATTTTTTTCTCATGTCTCCAAAAGCAAAATTACAGGTACTTAGGAGAAGTGTCTGGCACATGGCTACATCTTGCTACTTAGACTCGAAGCACTCAGTGAAAACTGGAAGTAGACTTAACATCTCAGTAATCAATCATCAGAGGTTTGTTAGCTATGAAGAGTCTTTCAGGGCTGGAAAGATGATTGATGGTATCTCAAGAGCCATCTAGGAAACACTGTAGATTTCTAAAGCCAAGACTTACGGCTAAGACCTCATATTTTGATTAAGGGCTGATTAAAGAGCCCAGAGCATGTGAAAAGGAGAACATCTTCTACAAATATAAATGTTCTGGGTAATTGGAGTAACCTCAGCATATATTGGTGATATTTGTATGTTAATACTGTAACTAATACTGTATGTATATTTCCTTCCTCACTTAATTTGTTGAAAAAAAAAACCAACAACTCTGTTGTCCTTAAATCAGAACTGTATGGACACCTGCAGTTATCAGGTGATTTCCTGTACCTCACAGAGCAGACAGAGCAGATGCAATTTTTTAGACTGGAGGCTCAAACACAAATCCAAAACTCTTATGGTTTTAAAAATACTAGTAGAGTGCTGGCTTGACCTTCTTGTATGTTGCTGTATAAATACTGATAAAATTCATAATCATAATAAATATGTTTTACTAAGCTCTAGCCTGGTACTGATGTGATTTCATTGATTTGTACAGGAAGCTGGTCCAGTTGGGTATTGCTGAAATAATGTCTCTTTATTATGATGACTGCTTGTTATTTGTTTGTTTCTTTATTCATGTAGTGCTGATGTTATGTATGTGGCGAGATAGTGAAAGCATCTAAGGAATAGTAATCAAGTTGCACTTAATCTCATTTTATGTTGGTATGGAAGAATTCTAAGTATGCTACAGTTGCTAATAAATCTTAGCCAAAACTGAACAAACAAAAATTTTTGGAAAAGAAAAATTGACTTCAGAAGTCACAAAATTATTCAGAATTAATCATGCTAATTTTTAACTTGAATGTTTTCATCCTATCCTGGTGTTCAAGCTGCAATATTACACCATGTGAAATAAGGACATTATGTCTAATTGAAAAACTCATGCCAGAATTTATTTTATTAGAAGAGAATTTTAAAAGTCAGAGAAAATGAATCATTTCCTAAATTAATTAATGTATCACATACTAACTGTCATTAAAACCTTGTTAATTTAATCCAGTGACAAAGCTAATTAAGGAGATATATGTGCTTCTAAAAACTAATGAATATTTTACGCACTTTGCTCCTTTAACATCTTTCTCAATTGATTTAATAGACAACAGCAGCATCATGTCCTTCTCTGCTGGCCAGAGGAGGCTTCGGTGACCCAGCACTGAGTGGTAATGAGGCGCTGCAGGCAGATGTGACAGACAGCAGGCAGATTTGACAGCAGGCAGCCCTTCTTGGAAGCGACAGCTCTGTTGTAAAGCCAAAGGGTGAAAGCAGAGTTTCTGAGAGAGGGCAGATCTTTCTCATCAGCAGCACGTGGCTGAAGTCAGAGCCTAGTACCAAGTCTAGTAACTTTAATGCAATTATGAAACTATGGAAATAGTAGAAGTCTTGTCTCCTCAGTTACATATTTAAAATGTTCTTGGCAGAGGATTTGTTCTGTTGCCAGCAACAATTTCAACAGCTGCGTTTTCATATAGGAAACAGTTTTCACTCCTGTGCCCAGCCTAATGCTCATCGGTTGCCTTATAAAATATTTCTTCTACCTGACAAACTGTACAGTCTCTTTTGGGGTGTTCTGTCAACAGTGTAGATGGAGATTTTACTCTGGTAATCTCTCTTTGTGGTTATTTTCACAAGGATTTAAACTTTTTTATAAGCACAAAAATATGTGCCTATCAAGATCTTATATCCATTTTTGTAGTGTACCCATGCAGAAATAATGCAACTACCAAAAACAGAGTTCCCTCTTATTACATTTCTACAATAATTTAAAATCAAATTCCACTATTAGACCCTTCTTCTCTTTTTTTGATTACTCTTTTCCCCAAAAATACTAAAAAAGTAAAGTTATACAACACCTCTCTCCTCAGTCTTACAGATACTACTTATTGCTTCCAGAACCATTTTTAAAGAAGACTAGATATTATTTTGAGCCTAGTGGTCAAATTGCAGATGTTCTTCACAATATTTTACATACCCAGCTGAGAGATTATTTCTGTACCATATACCTTCCAACTTGCTGACATCAGGCTTTTAGTCCAAACATCTTTATCAACATTGGCTGTAATGCTTTTTAGCTGCTGGAGATCTCACCATAAAATTTTGTACGTGTGTGTGATTGTACAGGGAAATGGACATTTAAGAGAACAGCCTAATACTAAACACAATAGTATAGGTTGTTCATTATCAAGGCAATAACAACAAATTAGTACAACCATAACACACTGAAAACCAGAAAATTCAGCCATTACATTATAAAGAAAGTCTTGGAAGAAGAAGGTGAATGGTACCCCAGGGAAGATAGCCTTGTGATATGAATTGAATACAATAGAGAATGGGATCTGAAGCCACTTGGTTGTTCGCGCCCTATGACCGGGGTATGGAAATGTCTGGCAAATTAAAGCCACTTGACATTTTTTGATGTGTCTTACCAGATAAACCTAGAAGTTTCAGTCAGAGGTATAGCTGGTCTCCTTGTGTTCTAAATCACAAAGACAAGAAAATGACTTACAAAGCCAAGAGTAACACCCAGTCAGACAGAAGGGACATACTCCTTCTGTGCTCTCCTGAGAACCTTCCAGTGCCCTCCATACACATGGAGGCAGAGACAGCTCACGAGTAATCTTGCAGAATTAAGGTTTGAACTGTAGCAGATTTTGAGGTCTGCTGCTGCTGAACTACTAAGCGGATCACAGGCTATTTCTGTGCTTTGTCACTGGTTTCTGAAAGCTGTGGTTTCTACCCCACTAACTTGCAGCATTTTATAAGCCTCTACAATGTTACCAAGATTGCTGCAAGCCAGAATTTGTGGGATTTTTAGGCTGAAAGCAATTGCGTTCTATTGAGGAGTAAAATAATAAAATGCTCTTCCTGCAAAGCTTGTCAATGTGCATTTAGGCAAATTAGTTTGGAAATTTCTGTGCTCATTAATGGAACAGAAAAATTGTTTTTAAGTGCTCAGCTTTTCATTAATATGGGGAATGTTTTGATTTCATGTCATCATCACTACTTTCACAAAAACAAATATGGGCTTGATTGACAAGATTTTTAGAGATGTTGTCTATGTACAGTCCCCAGTGGCTGTAAATGGAAATCTGGATGAAACTCTGGCCTCTTCATCCTGCTTCAGAGACTAATACTGCTGTGGGAAAGACACGACACAGGGGTCTATTGACTAGTGAAAACCTATAGCCTCTGCATAGCATTTGTACACACACACACAAGTGCACACAAAAATATGCTCAATGTACAAAAGCTGAAGTAGAAGCTAATAATATATCCCTTCTTTTAATAAGTATAAAATAGTGGAGAACAATCACTTTAACTAGAGACAAAAATTGTAAAAAGAATTAATATTCATTAGAATATTAACACTGCATCTATAAAAGCCTAAAAAACAACTTGGTACCAGGCTTATACTACGTGATTGCCATGTCAACCAATATTATATCGGAACTTCTTCTTTCTCCTTGAGTCTTTTTTTATTTTGTTTGTGTGTGTGTGTGATTTTTCACTTTTTTTGAAAGAGTTTCACTTGCAACAAATTAGCCCTTTCCAAGCAAAATAAATATTCCATACAAAAAAACCCCACCTTTCTGATTGTAAACATTTCAGCTATGGACCTTGTTTGTTTGACGCTTATACCAGGTCTTGGACAATCAATCCCTCATCAACAAAAATTACTGAAGGACTGAAAATAATAACAGTACATTGTGATGCTTTCCTAGGTCCTCCTGCATGGGCTGTGGAGTGACTCCTTCAGCTGTTCACCATGGCTTCTGTCACCAGCTGTATCAGCAGATGATGTTTCGTGCTGTATTGTTCAAGATGTGAGTTAGAATTCACAGTCGCCAGCCCCTGAATGGCAAACACTGCAGACACCTTGCTGGGGGCCACACAAAATTCAGTAACATTACTTTTTTGTCTCCCTTAAAGAGGAGATTTCCCTATCCTTCTACCCTACAAAGCATAAAATACGAAATGTGAGGATGTGCACATGACAGCTGGAGGTGCTACGAGCATTCACACCTTTCTACGTGTGCTGCACCTGCTCCTCCCAAGTGCAGGGTTTCTAAAGGTCTGATGGAGATATTTGAGAAATGCCATGCTAAATCATGTTAAATCAGATCCTGGTTTTGGAAGACTGATAATTCTCCACAATTAACTGCAGTTGAAGCTACAGCAGCTTCTCTTTAAACCCTGGATAAGTTTGGTTAACCAAACTGATGAGTCCTGAAATTTGGCAGCTCCAGAGAATATATTTAATTTTTTTATCATTTCAGACCAAAACAATTGCCATAATTGTATCAGCAAAATGTCTGTGCAGAATATGAATGACAATCTCATTTGATTTTACTTTAACCTGTCTCTAAATGCATACTTGTTCCTTGCAGATTTCATTAAGATTAATATGAATCCATCATTTTCCAGATAGAAGAAAATATTATTCTGAATGGTAGTGTATTTTGCCTTTCCTATCTCTTGTCTACAAAAATTTAATGAAAAATGTTAGTTCTTGTACCTTGTCAATTATCTGCTTGGATTTAGTTATAATTCAGGATCTGATATTTGTGGTAAATACAGATCACGTGATGGTAAATGCACATGCAAATTTAAGCAGTGTTTGACATTAACAATACATGGGAACATCTAGGAAAAGACTTTTTTATATCACTTAGAGACGACTCGTGGTTTCTAAGATTTTTAACTTTTAAGTCTTCCACACATTGGTAAGGCAGCTGAGTGAATGTTTATTCCTAAAACCCAGAATACCTAGGAAAGCACTATCAAATCCAGATGAGTGGCACTCACTGTGGTAAACAGCCCCCCAAGAGAGATCATGATTAGTGAAGAGCATGCTAGTCTGAAGGCTGGGAGCATGTTAGAGACCAAACTCATCGTTGAACAGCTAGAGAGATGCACATTTTTCACCTCAATTTTCTTTTTGCAAGCCCTGGATGGTGATTACTTACTTGGTGAACAGAAGTTTTCACTTTCAGTGAGCGGAAAGGTCGTGATGCTCTGGTGTGCACTCATGGGAAACCATTCACTTGTAGAGGTCGTTCACTTTTGTGAGTCTGATTCTTATTGACCTCAGAAATCACTGACAACAAACTTGCATTGCTGCATGTCTCGGTTCAATGTACCATCATAATATCTTGAGCTAAATTACCAAATCCAAGTTTTGCAAACAGTCCAAATGCTCTAATCTAAGTAAAATATCTTGTCTTTTATTTTTGGTTCTAGCTAACAAATGCGATCAGTATAACTTTCTTGAAAATAAAACAGTTGCATTATTTTCAACATTCTCACAGTTCAAAACAAGGCAGATATTAACAAGTTAGCACATGACAATTTAAAAATACCAGTTTAATAGAAATTTAAAACCAGATTTTGTCTAAAGAGTTAAGTTGTCAACAGATTATTTATAAATTAAATTATCACTGAATTACTTCATTTTAGGATTGTAAAGACTTTATGGGCAGTAAAACAAAGAAGGATGACACGTATGCTTCTTACTGGTGGTGGCTGGTATCTGTGCGTATGTGTCACAAGGCAAAAGCAGACCATCTCAGACAGATCCTTGTTTCTCTGAGCTTGTAGCATGTCAGAAATACAAAGTAGGACTTGAACAGGACGATTTTTTTCTTCAAAAGTCACTGTAATTATTTTTTTTTCCATTAAGAATAAGTCTATTTACTTGCCTCAGGAGTTCACCCAGATTGTAAGGTTATCCAACTCAGCTGTGGGTTCAGCCCTGGTGCTTGTGCCCTCTATGGAAGTTACAAGATGTGATGCATATGTGGAGTGGTGCTGACATCTGCGTGGTTAGTATACAGAGCATAACAAAATAATGTAGTGTCAGCCACAGACTGAACAGCAGAGGGCAAAGAGGTTAATCATCTGGTGGCTGTCATCCTCCAAGATGCAGTGGGTCAGCATGTGCCAGTGGTTCCTAGGGATTCACAACTGGAACAAGAGAAAGAATAAGCAGGAAGCTGATTTCTGGAACCAGCATTTCCCTGCACAAGACTTCTATTTTAACCCTCCCATCTTTGCAGGTGAAAGAGGTTGCAGAGTGGACTGAAGTCACTGTCTGGCCGGCCTGGCCTCTCGCTTTCAGTCCCTAAGTGTCCAAGTGAGTCTGGAGGTTCGAACAGTCCAGCAAACAACTGGGCATGAACTGTGAATTCTGGATTCCTGTTGTACCAGTCTGCATATCTTTATGTACCTTTGAGGCTTCTTTTTCCTCCTCTGCACTCTGGATAAATAACTGCTCATCCAATTAATGTGGGAAGGGAAATTAGGAACCATCCTACTTCAAAGCAACACTTTCTTTGTTTCCATGCCATCCTAGCATTAGATCAGCCTACCTCTGTAGGGAGCTGTAATACCTTACTAACCACAAAGCTTACTTCAAGTACCTTGCAGTGCTGGTTTAACATCTCAGGCGTTCCACGTGCAGTCTGAGATTTCTGTAATGCTGTGTGCTGAATTTCTGAGTTATTCGCTAGTTGGCAGGTAAAAATGATTTTGCAGTTATATCCTATTTACTTTTTTATATTGTTGGATGTAAAATATCATTTAAGTGTATTGCAGTCTCTCTCTTCACTAATTCTGACTTCCTCAGACTGTGTTCTTAGGTTCAGACTCCGTGCATTACAACTTATTTCAAAGCAAGACTGTGGTAAACTGCTTGAGGCAATTGCTGGGCTATCCTGCCAGAGCAAATTGTCACTGTAATTGGGAATGAATCTGACTGGCTGAGGTCATCAACATCTGAGCTGGATCAGCATTTGACTAGAAGCAGTTTGCTGAAGTTACTGCAAATGAAAATGTGAAAGTATAGAAATTGAATGCTGTGAGGTTTATATATGAACTACAGGAAAAATAGTGGATTTCTTCCCAGATATTCTGTGCTGCATGAAAATACTCATAAAACATTAGTAACTGAAAACAGAAGCAGTTTCTTCCAATGTAAGAAGTATTTCTAAAAAAAAAAAATAAACACCTTACCTTTTACACTTTTCTGGGAGAACACAAAGAAAACTGAAGAGGCTTGGAGAACAGTTTGACATAACTAATACCAGCAGTCCCCAAAATAATACAGTGAAAATGGATATGGTGGAAAAATACATTAAAGGCTGCCATTTGTGAGGAAACATTTTAAGAGCTGGTGAGCTCTACCAAGCCACCTCGCATCTTGGAGGTCAAGCAGAGGACCTTACAATATATGATCAAAAATCCTTCTGCACCTGAGTCAGGGAACAAAGGCAGAACAGGAATGTACCCACTAGTGTTTGCATACTGAACTGGACTGTCATGGAGCAACCAAGTGGGGCTTGTTAAGGTCTTGTAATAAATTAATTCCAGACTCAGTGGAGATCTGGCCTCTGCAGTGCATGCTTTAGACATCTTTTCCCCTTGTGTACAGACACTGGCTTTTCCTGTTCTAGGTGGAAAAAGTGCTTTGATTTCATTTATGCACCTTGACTGTATTAAGCACCAGAAACTTCATGCTAAAAAGTATGAGAGCTAACTAAGGAGTGTATGCACCACTTCTCAAAGATGCCCTTTTCTTCCTGTATTGAGCCTGTGGTTAGATCACTGCAGCTCTCATCTGTATTAATACCCCAGGATGAGATTTAAAGGATTATCAGGAGTGAAGAAAAAATTATTTCATAATTTTACAATTATTTCTGACAACTTTAGGACAAGAGCAGGAATGCTTTTTCCTCACAGTTGTGGCAATCCTGTAATTGGAGGGAGTCTTGTCTCCTGTAAGCCTACAAAAGGGAAGTCTGTGAAGCAGGTCTTGGCTCCCACGGGTTGTTCCATGGGATTGACCACTGTAGAGGCAACTGATACATAATTCAAGAAGAGGTCAGTGGATTTTTAAGACAAAAAACAAGCACAACAAAACACCAGCAGTTCCCATGTGTCATGTAGTCGTCGTGCATCCTAAGAGCTGTCTGGGATCATTGTCTTGAAGAATGATAGAACAAGACATTGAACAGCCATCTTGTGATGGCTAGAGCACTGGTTTTCTGGCGTAGTGCCCCAAAATCCATAAAAGCCTACAGCTCCTTGTGGGTAACCTTGGAAACAAAATCCAATTGAGTGATGTTGGCTCGTTTGTGATCAAAGCCTGGCCCTGCTTTCCCCTTTGTTTGCTGAAATGTGTAACGTGCTTGTGGGACTTGTTCTGTATGTTTAAGTAAGTGCATCTTTCCATTGTCTGGTGTCTCCTTGCACTGCACGGACTTGCAGTTCAGCTGCAATCTGTAGGTTAAAGTTGTGTTTGTGAGATTGGTTTTAAGAAAGGATAATGCATCTTCCAACTCAGGGTAGCAGGGATTTCTGGTCCATCATGGTGAATGTGAAAGCTTCCCTTAGGTCAGCCATGGAGGAGGACTGAAGTCTTCACTGCAGCTGTCCAAACTTTTTGTATTAAAATCTGTTGTCATACAAATGGAGTAGTATTGTAATTAGAATTTGGAACTGTTTATTTTTTTTTTAAATCTGGATACACTAGAAATTTGTGCATACTCCTATTTATGCTGTTTTCATGGACTGCCTATGTTTGTGGGTTTTTTTTTCGTTTGTTTTACTGTCTTCTTTGACCAAACCATCTGCAGCTTGGTTTTCCTTTTATCAGCAGCTCATAAAATCTCATACTTGGCAGCTATCACTCTCTCTATATATAATGCACTATGTACATTACGTTTATAGTAAGGTGAAAATATATCCTCATGAATCATCAGCAAAGAATAATAATTTTTGCATAAGCTGTTATTTCATAAAACTCCTATGTATGCTCTCTACACATGCCCAAATACCACTCGCATTTTTGAAAATAATCTTCATTTTTCAGATCTAGTGAATTCCTGTGGGTGCGCACAATTGTGTGAAATACAATTTATGCTAAACCAAGATACAATTAGTAGGCCGTCATATTCAACTTAAAGCACGGCATGCTTATGCCTGAATAGCCTCTTTTCAGAGCGAGACAATACATTTTTTTGTTTGTTTCAGTTATTAATTTTAAGCCAACACGTGATTTGGAAGCACGTGCTGGTGTAAAGTTTGCCGGTAGTCTGTGTAACTACACCCTTCCTAAAATGCACTCAATAAAAAGTGTCCTTAAGTGCTATGGCTTGAGTCTCAAAGCATGTACATAAAGATCCTTCCTCAGCTAGGAGAGTACCTGCAACTTCCAGTTTGCTAACCCCAGAAAGAGTGAGAGAAACTACTATCCCGGAGATAGGAATCGTGTGAAACCAAGGCTTCTTTATGAGATGCGGGACACACCCTGGCAAAGAAAAATCCAATTTTCTGCGATGTGAATCACTCTCTAAAGGCTATTTCCCCTTGAGGAAGGTGAATGAACCTCTTAACAACGCGTTGCCATTAACAGCTACTTTGTTGTAATTTCTTATGAAATGAGGACGACAGAGGCTGGAAATGCAGACTCCCTTCCCACATGATTCCCACTCAAAGAATACTGAACTGCAGTTTCAGGTTCTTTAGGCAAATCAACTATCAGAGCCAGGGCAAGAGCAAAGTTACAGTCAAGATCCATTAACGTCTCCCCAAAGATAATAGTACCACTGAAAGGACTAAATAAAGCCAAATAATTTTTTTTTCCCATTGAGGCCTTTAAAGAGGCTCTTGAAGAAATAGGCTTAAAGAGTCTAATTCTTTTACAATGTGCCTCTAGAAAAAGAAGAGTTTCTCTTGAGACTTGTATAATTTAAAAAATTATCCTTGCTATTAAAAATTCCGCAGAATCATGCCTTGGATAACAATCATGAGAGACTGACTGATTAGTGCTATAGCTACTATACTTGCTATGTATGTGCAATGTCAGAAGGACACTGAGCAGGCAGGCATGGGATTTGTGCTACAGTGAGCTGCCCTGATGGGGCTTTCTGAAAGCCAGGACAAAGCTGGAAAACTGAGGAAGAAACATTTAAAAAAATCAACTATTTTGCATGTAATGTTTTAATTAGTATTCCTGTAATTAGTAAAACCTCATGCCAGCAAAGCTATTGAACTATGAGGTGTGATTAGGGGTGAGCGGTGACAGGAGTAACAGAGGTCCCCATGTAAAGACTTTGTGCTGTTGGGGCAGCTGGTCCTGGTTCTGAGCTCCTGCTACAAAGGTCACTGTGGGTTGCTCTTCTGGCATCCCTCGGTAGTGCTCCCACCTGGCAATACACTCTCAGGATGTGCATAGCGTAAGGGAAAGCACAGAAGCAGCTCTCCCAGGCTGGGCAAACAGAAACCTCCTTTGGGACCTCTGAACAACAGGCAGGCTGCTGGGTAGTACTGAAACACAGACTTTAGGAGAAAGCTTCTTGAACTTGAATACTTTACTGATGGTGTCATGGAGCGTAAATCTTTTATGTTTTACTTGTTTACTGGAGGTAAGTTTATTAGAAGTGACACGGTGTGAACATGGGAGGGCAACAACAACAGTGAAGGAAAAGCTTCAGAGGCAAATAGTTCAAGACAACTTTCATATTCTGGTATGAACCAAACTCTGTTTTCTCTCTTGTCATCTTTCTGACCTTTATTATTCAGGAGGCGGGGGACCATGTTCTGCTCTTAGCTGTAGCATGGGCTGAACTGAAGATAAATAATTTGCTTGGGACTCTCCCTGCTGTGGTTAGACTAGGGAATTGAGTGTAAGTCAGCAAAAACTGGCTCTTGGTATTCTGTCATTCAAGGCACTTTGTTTCACACACAATGCACCTTTTCAGAGATAGAGTCTTTGCTTTGATTAAAATGAAAGGATCATCATTTGTGACACATTAAGTATATGGGCATGTGTGTGTGTGTGGGGGGGAACTCCTGGGAGGATAATCCAAGAACACCCCAGGATCAGCCTCCAAGACGCATCCCTGGTCACGTCCTTCTATCCCTGATTTCTAGCCTAATCGTACTATGCCTTTGCTACATTCTCCAAATCTAGTTGGTTTTCCAAGGAGCCTGGCTCAGGATCTTTGTGACCTGAGCCAAAAGCCCTTCGAGAGACAGCAGCCATACAGACACCTTTGGCAGTGCACCATGATGTCCCCAGTTACCAGGGCTCTTATGCCCCTAAAAGCACATTAGCTGCACACCATTTCTAATTGCTCTGTCTCAGGAGAGCACTCTATTCTCTGCTTCCAGGGTCCTGGCAGCTCCTCTACCTCCCACAAACATCTTTTTTTCAGGCTATCTGCTGAGGTGTAGGGGCTGTTTTAGGATTTACCACTGCAGCTTTATGATTAGTTTTGCAGCCTGACAGTGACCTCACACCAAAGCCTGAAATTTTAGTGAGAATTAATAGCTATTGCAGACCACCACCGATGAAGTATTACGTACAGAATTGATGAGGCCTTACAAAACATCTCAGGATGTTGAATGGACACTTTGCCTCCAAAACACCCTCTCACATGGTATATCAAATTTTCCCTAGGCCTGTAGGAGAATGAGACTTTATTACACTTTTCTCGCTGTGTCATTCTAGAGTTTGTTGCGTGATCTATAATTTAGAAGGCTCTTGTAATCTTTAAAAACATATCTGAATACGGCACAATTTATTTACAAGTTTCATTGTGACATTATATTTGTAGGATGGAAAATTCAGTAGGTTCCTCTCCTAAATTAAGTATTGCTCAATTTCTATTCTTTTTTAACTGCTTGCCATCTTGAGGGCAAAGGGCAAAAGGTGTGAAGGAGAAGCCCATCAGAATTAGTTGAGGAGTATCACACCTCCAATTACGTCCTTTGTCACCTTAGAATCAAGTGGCTTGTTGCTGTATGTAGCTGCACTCTACTGTGTATGATTTGTGGGTGGGTGCATTTATTTGTTCTCTTAGAAAGAAGAGTTCAGGGTCACATGATACTTCCTAGATGATTAGCTACACCAGAGTTGGTCCCAAAAGTCTACTTTTTCTAAAAGGATCTGGGGGGATACATAAGTTATTAGGCATTACTTTTAGTGTCACCATTTCATATATATCATAGTCAGACTGCTTGAGGGAATTTATTAGTAAACTCAATCACTTGCACCAGTCAGTTTAGGGGAGGCAAAATTGAAGTAAGTGGCTAATCATAAAAACCTGGGTGGGAGATGCCTGTGGCACAGTGAATTGTGGGAAGATGGTTTATAATAGTCTACTTATCTTTGATGACAAATTATACCTAACTAGCTAGGAAAAAAATCATTACAAAGAAAACCTGGAAAAATCACAATTCTTAAGTCAGCCTGACATCTGTTGTCCTCCGTTTGAGAAAACTTTCTGAAAGAAACTTAGCCTTTGGAGTTGTATGAAAAGAAGCTACTGGAGTAATGTGCGGACGAACTTGTTAGCTGCTGCTCTTGTTAATGATACACAACTGCCACCGCCGCATACAAAAGATAACAAAAGGTAACAAAAAAGCCTTTTTAGCCAAGCAAAGAGAAATTAAATTGACTCATTCTATAGTCTTAGTCATTATACTGTTAAATGTTTAGCTGTTAGGTTAGGAGTCATAAAAGGGAAGAACATTAGTCTGGGGAATGAAAATGATAGCTTTGAGCTTTCTTTAGTGTCCTGCAGTTCCAGCTCCAACAACTTAAATCATTAAAAATGTAAATGCGTTATTGTTAACATTTAAACATGTTGTTGATATTATGAAATAAAGGAATTCAAAGCAGGTTGAGAATGGTTATTATTTCTATTTGGATCCATAATTAGTTCTACTAAATCTTACAAACACCCATATGGACAGTCACTTCAGTGTTTGTGCTGCCATACCTGCTTTGTAAATCTACTCCTAACTAAGCAGGTAAAGCACATGTACATTTCCTTTCCTTAGAAGTTAACTGCAAGTCAGCAGGCAGCCTTGCAGAGGATAGTTCTTGCTTGCAGCGTAACATTTTGTGACATTTGGTTAGAAAAGAAAGGGAAAGCAAGGTTTGCTGGAGAACAGGGAAAGCTGAGCTCGCAATACGAAGTTACCTTTAAAGTGTTTTTTGTCAACACAAAGTAAGTGGTTGTAGGTTGATGCTCTTCTCTGTCCACCATTTACATACCGATTAACATGAAGTAACTACTGCTGTACCAAGGTACCAGAAAAACAGCTCGATAGCCTAGTTTCTACTGCATAGTCAGAGCTGATGCATGCTGGTCTTGTATTGGTGATGAGTATAAGCATTTAAATGCTTACAAGAGAGAGAGGGAAAGGATCACCTTGAAACTTCATTTGCTTCTCTTTTCTTATTCAGAAAGCAGTTTCTGAATGCATGATTTTGAACTCAAATGGTTAACAACACATTTGCTCCTCTATTCTCAGAAGTGCTGCATCTCTCATTACGTCTTATTTCTACTAAATTCTGTCTAGTTTCAGTGTAAAAACCAGATCACGTGTACCTATGTTATTCAGTTCCAGTTTGTTTTATTTGACCTCCTGCAGTCCAGAGCAGTGGCCCCTATTGCTAGCATCACACCAGTTGGTGTCCTTGGAAATGATTTGCTGTGAAAGATTACAGTTCAGTATTGACAAAAGAAAGCTTTTGCATGGGCAAGAAAATACATCTGGATATGGTATAAAGGTATAAAATGAAATATTTGGGTATCCATACTTTATCCATGCATACATTTAGATGAATGGCTCAAGTTTTTTCTTATTATAATCTTTTTCACTAATATTTTTTCTGTTCAATAATAATGCAGCTTCCTTGAAGTTGGAGACTTTCACACACACCCTAATGTTGTAAGCCTAAATCCTAAAATCTATTTTCTTAATGTATTAAAAACTTATCCGTTATTTCAATATATATAACTCAATAAAGGTAGGAAAAGTGCTGAGGTTTTCCAACATCCACCTGGTTTTGGAAAGAGCAGAAGGGAAACCTGTAAAATTAATTGAGTCTCACAATTTAAAAAAAAAAACAACCACATTTTCCCCCTACTTTTCTTCTTTCCACAAAGTAATTAATATTTCTTAAAATTAATTTGCTCTTTAAAAAAAAAAAAAAAAAGGAAAAAGAAAGGAAAATAAAAGAAAATAAAATATTAAAAAGTCTTGGTTTTAAGGTATTAGCAATAAAAAACTAATCTGGCACATTAATTTTTAAATGTTCACAGAACTGTTTCTGTAGGACTATATTGAGAACATGAAATACAACAGCTTTTTGTTTGTAATAGGTATGTTGGGTTATTCTTTAGACTGAATATAAAGACCAGACTTCTTTAACAAGAAGTACCAGTGCACATCATCGTAACCCCAAACTGCAACTTTTCCTCCCCCATAGCTATTACTCATATATATGAAAATACAACTGAAGATGAAAATCTCAATTTAGATCCCTAGTGCACATCACAAGCCTACGGACCTCAGTTTTTAAATGGTTTGAACACAGCATTATGCTCTCTTTCCTTGGGTTTGAACTGTTAATGACCCACCTTCTCCTTGATGACATGAGGGATGTTAAGCTGTGTCCTGCGTTCAGAAAGCTGAACCACAGTGGCAGAGGTTGCAGCCCATATAAAAGGCATTTCAAAGATTTTGGCCTGCCTGGGAGAAGCACATCAACTCATGTTTGATCAGCTGTATCTAAGTAAGGAATTTTTATTTTCAAAGAATAAATGTATCAGAAAACAGTATTCCTAGTTGTAGGTACTCTACCCGTTGCACAGGTGTAATACAAACGTAGCTGTTGTTTTATGACAACCATCAGTCCATAAATTTTTTAAAAAGAAAAAAAGAGTGAGAATTTGAGTCATCCATAGTATATAGAATTAAACCCATTTAAGCTTTCTAAGTGTCCTTCAGCTAGGAAAGGTTGTAGCTCTGTCTAACGCACAGAAGCACTTATAATCTTTCAGAACTTTAAACTGAAAATGTGCAATGTGATCTAAATCAATTCAGAATAACCAGGCAGTGTAAATTTTTGTGGAAGCTAATATCCCAACAGCTACTTCTGAATCATTATTAAAAATAAATTAAAAAATACAGAAAAAGTATCACTTCAATCCCAAAACAGACCAAAAGATAAAGACTGACAGTCATGAAATCATGACTTCTGAAAGGGAAATATTGCAAATGACACTGATCAGTCATTCTGCAGAAGCAATTAGGGCATATTATTCAATTGATGTTACCAGGAGTTTCTTGTAAGTGCTGCTTGCCCTTCAAACCCTCTTGGAGGCAGCAAGGAGAAGGGTCTGCTCTGCTTTCTTGCGCAGGAGCTCCTAACTCTGTACAGAGCCTTGAACCAGTAGAAAGAAGGAGCTTATCATCCCTCGTCTCTTTTTTTGCCTGCCTATTAGCATAGCTAACTAATGTAGAAAGTGTGTCATGGTTTGTGTCTTCTCCTTTTATCAGCTGTGGGAAGGGTATGTTTACACATTTTGAAACAAGAGCTGAGGAATTCAGACCTGGTCTGGGTGTCCTTTTTGGCCTTTGACAAGTGATTTCTAGCTTCATTGTCCATATTTGAGAAAAGTAGTCAATACGTACTCTGTTTACCTTCCTTCTTGGGGAAGACAGGAATAACTAACCTTTTTAAGTATCTGCTGTAAAAGTACTATCCTGTACACCACAAGACTGGAAAATACACATGAGGTTTCAGAAAAATGTAGTCCAGAAAAGGAAGCAGGGCATGGCATTTCATCATTCTTTCTCTGAGTGTGTTTGCATTATATCAGCACTGCTACTTAACTAATGTAGCTTATACAACCTTAATAAAGCTTAGAAAACTACCAAATGTGTAACCATGACTCCTTTATAAAGGACTGATCTTAGCCTTCCCTCGAATACACATCACCATCATCATCATCATCATCCAAAGACTGTTTCCCATGCTTGGCCACTCATTGTAGGCTGGTCCAAAATTTCTTCTGTTTCATGTGGAGCTTAAGGAATTGCATCTCTACTGAAGGGAGAGAAGGAATTAACCTGCAGTTTCCCACAAGGGCCCACTTGTAGGGTGGAAAAAAAGCAGAGCTTTACCACTATGTTATGGGTGAGAGGCTAGAAGCTTGCAAATGTTTAAGGCATATGGTCCCATACTGCACCAGTGCGTGGGGTGAGCATACAGGAGACGGGAGATAGCTGGCTTTCTGCTGCACATCCTCCTCTGGGTCCTGAACTCCAGCCTATGGGTAGACAGCCCTGTAAATATCTCTTGAGCTGCTTTAGCCAGTGCATTAGTATTATTTTAGTCTTAACTGTATTTGTAATCTTTTAATTAAAAGATTAGATTTACAAATGAATAAGAATTTAATGACAATAGATAGCTGCCTGGGCAATTAGACTAGGGAATATTTTCATGCAACATCTATGGCATTTCACTGATACTTTTGTTGGTAAAAAATAATACTTTTTATTTCAGCTTCACAAGTTTGGGTTGTTAGCACCTTATATCACTTTGTACATGGCAGTGATTGCATACCTAAAGGTTAATGTCATAATACAGGGCAGTTCTTCCTGTAACTGTCCTTGCCCTCGGCTCTCTGCCCAACACCTTGGTCAGCTTTGAGTCACCTGCTGCGAATCCCAGTCCGAGATGACAACACTGGTGCTGGCCACTAAGGAACATCAGTGCTGGTGCTCCTTTGCCTTGCTGCATCAGCTCAAAAATTTCTGCAGCTATTTGGGACAATGATGGAGAAAAACCCTATACGCAGAATAGAATATTGCATACACATATAAAGAAAAGCTCTACACAGATTACTGTATACAGAGTTCAGCCCCAAGCCACCAGGGCCAGCCAAGATTGCCTGGAGCAAAACTTCAGCTAGTGTAAACTCAGAGAACTTCACTGATACCTCTCCTAAGTATTATCTCTCTATCTCCTAAGTATCTTCTCTCATTTAAATATTTTCAAAAGTCAGAAGCTGTCTCTAGATTTGGAGCATTTGGCACAAGGGACCACTAACGTCAGGAGCTGTCAGGTCATGTATGTCTAGTGAAATGTTAGCTCTCTAACCATGACATACACTGAAACAGTAGCTTTAAAATAAAAATGTCCAGAACAGAATATGGTAATGATTGACTGGGCCTCATCATCTGTTACATCACTTTAAAGTTAGTGTAGCTCCATCATTTCATTGCTTCACCTGTGTCAAACCAGAGTAACAGAGCACCAGATACTCTTTCATCAAGGAGTGACCAACTAGTAACTGGTGCACATATTCTATGTCTATCTTCTTAGAAATTCGACTATTCAAGTGGAAATTGTATTTCCGTTAAAAAGTCTATTACTACATTATAGTGCAATAAATATATTTTCATTACTTGTGATCCTCAGCCTCTTTCTTTCACTCTATTGCCTTTTCTTTGGTGACATTTTTTCTTGTCATGAAAAGGTCATGACATTTCAAGGTGTTCACTACCTGAAGTATGACTCCTAGAAGTAATGAGATTCAGCTGATCTGTCAGTAAAAATCTGCCACAAGTCAAAACAAGCCCAGTAAAAGCAAAGCTCAGAAGTGTCAGCTCATGGTCACTCCTGAGGGGGCTGATGGCTGCCCATGTTCTCTGTGTTGTTACAAGATTGCCCAGAAAGGACAAAAGAAACATGATTATATGTCACTGAGTCTTGTCACTGTTTGAACCTCTGTTTTCAAGCATCCTGTTAATTTACATAGTGATTCAAATTCAGACAAAGTTTGCTTTGTTTTAACCTTAAACTATGTTGTGTCTGAAATTGTTGGAAAGAAATTTTTGGTCCCTTGGTGAGTATAAATAGATTTCAGACTGCTTATGTTTGAACTTTCCTGACTAAAACTTTTAGGCCTTTTTATGGGTAGTTGTTACTCAGGAGACCAACACCGAGGACTTTCATCTCAAAGGTAGGTACTTTTAATGCTGATATCTCTGGAATGGAAAACTATAGTGCAGAAATTTAAAAACAGATTTTAGCCCGATTCAAAAAGTTGGTTGTTTTCTTTCCCAATTTTCTTATTGCAGAAACATTGCATAGGGTTTCCATTTTGATTTAGCAGTGCTTTGCATTTACTTTTCACCTGGGAAAGACTATATCACACTATTCTGCAAAACCATGCTCGGGCCAGGGCAAATCTGAAACTAACCTTTACATCTCCCCTTTGGGCCAATGTATGCAGAAGTGGTAAATCATCTCCTGGAGACAGAAGTGTGCTCTAGCCGTTTTGACCCCTACACAGCCTGCTATCTAGTAATACTTGTTAAATAATCCTTGCCGAGAATTTCATTGTGTTTTCACAGAAGAGACACAATTTGACCTAATACATATTGTAGCCTATTATATAGTTTATTATATAATATTATGTATTGTAGCCTGCTTACCTTTTAGCTGCTGTAATTTAGGCTATTAATTTTTCTTTTGTTAAACTTCTGTCAGTTTACAGACCACTTGAAAAGGAATAAAACTGTATTTTTAACACATGCTACTTGAATTAATTTGATATTTTTTCTTGGATATCCCAATGGCATAATTTGATTGGAGTCATTCCAACATCCTTGCTTTCTGCAGTCTTTATTTCTGATGTTCACCAACAGAAACAAATAATAACTTTTAACAAATCTCGTGTTACCTAAAACCTTTTTTTACATCGATTGTATGTGTATTTGGGGAGTTCTTTCGCCTGAGAAGACAGCAGTATAAAATCAGAAGTCAAAGTATTTAGGAAAGAAAATCTCATCAGTTGATTGATTTTTCCCTGAAGGATATGGCACCATCATGTTTTTATTGACAGCTAAAACATATCTGTCCTAAATTTCCAAGTGTTTTAAAAAAACCCTACAAACTGAACCAAACCAAACAAAAAAATACCCCAAACAAAAAGAAGAACAAACCAGAAAAAAAGCATGCCTTTCCTCTGGCTGTGATTTTTGTAAATTTTAGCATATTAAAATATGTTTATTTGCTTTATGCTGCTTCATTCCTTAGCTTTTCAGATAGGAGGTCTTGATTTTTAGGTGATAGCATGGCACTGTTTATAACCTCAAATCCAGTCCTCTACTTGAACCAAGCTTCAGCTGGCAGTCTGCTGCCTGAGGCATTCATTAACCTGCCATAAGTCTCTCCTACTACTGTCCATCTTGGCTTCACTTTTCAGTAAACTAACCAGCAGTAGTTTCTTCAATTTATTTAAATAGAAAGGAGTGTGACTTAAGCTCCAGGGGTGTGCAACACCCATCAGTGGAACATAGACAGATGTGATTGTTGTGAGCTGGTTACATAAATGCCAACTGGACGGTATGCTACTGACATGGTTCCTCTTCCATAGTGTGATTCCTGCATAAACACATAACTCACATCTTAATCGAGGAGATGAAAAGGAATTGGTTAAATAATTATACATTTTTCTATTGTCTTTATAAGATAAAATTCAACTGGCTAGGGTTCTCTTAACTGAATTAAATGAGAAGAAAATCATGGAAGGTAAGAGAATATGAAAGGTCTATTTTGTTCTTCTGGGGGGGGTGTCTATTATATACACATACATAGAGCTGTATTATGTTCACATAAAACAAATCAGTAAGTCATTTTTTGTATTTTTACTCTCAGTTGTTATACCCACTTCCCTTTGATTTTCTTGGCACTCATGTCAAAATATATTTGTTTCTGTATCAGAATACTAAATTTTGCCATAGCTGTAAAAATTTGAAATTTTAACTGTTATTCCAAATCCAGCCAACAGTCTTCAGCACAAGTATTTTCCACCAATATGTCACTTATTTAAAATAATTATCTCAGTAAAACACTTCATTTAAAAGAAAACTACTTATCTAACTACACATTCCTGCAGAAACATAGGTCTGTGCTCCTAACTTAAACACCATTGTGAAATCTAGGCAAGAACTAATTTTTTTAAACTGAGTAGTTGTATAAAAACGGGTACCTTTAAGATTTTGTCCTTTTTATAGACCTTATGGACTCATTTCCATAGTAAGAATAACAAATAATAATCCAGAGCTGTCACTTAAGGTGTAGAGTGCAACATTGGTGCAGAAAGTTTGGTTTTATTTGCTGTTATGGGAAGACCTGTCACTCGCAGTAGTGGCAATAAAAAAAATACTTCAATCCAGGAGTAACATCCTCTCAGATAAGCTGCCTCACTGATTAACCCACAATAAGGGCAGCTTTGTAGTGCTGGGGTAAAATGAAGGAATTGCTAGAACTGTTTTTTGTTTACCATTATTTTGACATAACAAAATCCAATAATTATTCTTCTGTTGCCTGCTGTATTAATAAATGTGATTTCTAAGTAAAATTGACATGTACTGAGTGATCTGGTCTTAGGAGGACAGTGAACAGATAAACAGGCCAAGCAGCAGACCACTGGGATCCCATTTCTTAACTATTTAGACAGAGACTCTCTGAATGATTCAGGATGGAAGAGACTCGGGGGGTTCTAGTCCATTTTTCCAAATTACTTCCTTATGGTCTTCCCCTTCAGACTTCCGAGCAAATGCTTCCATGTTGTATAGACTCAAAGGAATTTCCTGCAGTTGGCGTTAGTTGTACCTCACTAGCAAGCTGAAAGGAAAGCTATGGTGAAATATCTGAGTTTAGATAATATATCAGACTCAGCCCTGGATTATATTATTTTCTGAAGCCAATGGGAGCTCAAAACTTTTGGCAAAACATATTGGAATTTTGTAAGAGAAATTTTCAGGAAGTCTTGCTTCTTGCTGGATTTATGTACGTGTTGTGAATAAACAAAACTAAACCATTGCAAGGGTAGTTTGTCTCTCTTTAAAAAAGAAATGATCCCATTCACCTCACAGCCATCTGGACATCTCTCTTAGTGTCACTACCCATGCACCTTGACTTCTTTTCTTTCTCGCTTAAAGTCTTTTTTAGTTATAAAATCTGTGGATGCTGAAAGTGATATTGAGGGTTTATTATTTTATTAGTTATGTATGAATGATTGGCGGGGTGATCAGAATCTCATTTCCCCAAATAAATCTAATCATCACAGTGATTGATGTGTTTTGGTATGTATTAGAGAAAAGGGAGATGGCAGCATCTTGAAGATTAGCCTTTTTTTTCAAACAATTTATGCAACCATACTTCTTAAATAGTAATGGTAGTAGATTATTATTCCTTTTCTTTGAAGAGAAATTTACATTTTTGTACAATTATCAGGAGTTCATAAAACAAATAAACCATTCTGTTTGCAGTCATGTGTTTTGTAAAGAATTAAAGAAGAATGTTGGTGGAAATTTTGGAAAATGGTGTAAATGTGGTGGGAAAGATTTATCATCTGTGACCACTTCTATGTCTAAAACAAATGCAAGTCCATGAAAATTACATGTTTCTGCTCCATGTGTTTTTTATAAAATCTACTTACTCCAAAGATGTAGGTTAAATACTATGGACTAAGCAAGGTATGTCTCATGGTACACAGAGCTTTTAATTTCCATGAAACGGATTCAGAAACATCTCAGGATATAAAAAATGAGATAAGGAGTCATGGCTTCCAGGTCTTATTGTAAGAATTATTTAAAAGTCACTCTTCATCTTATTCATATTGTTTATACCTACATAAATGTTTATAGACCTTCTGTATTCCAGAAAAGTCCCAAATTTATCAAATTTACTGTGCACTGAACTTAATACAATTCTCTGCATTTTCATATGGAAGGAATACATATTTTCATATGGAAGGATTACAATTGTAGCAATCTGCATGTGTAAGCACCAGGGGCTTGTGCAAAGGCTGAGTAGTTGTTTGTATCTTCAAGTTTTCCTTCACTGTCATCACCACCTGGCTCACGGCTCACGATCA